>CM021109.1:158343156-158353707 GCA_007115665.2 Sequoiadendron giganteum | reverse complement strand
AAATTAAAGGTTTTGAATAAATTTTTTGATATGAATTTGTATCTCTAGGCTGTGGCAGATCGGTGCCTTCTATCCACATAGTCAAATATAAAAAATTAAGTGTGTTTCCTTATCTAGCTTAATTCAAGCTGCTAGGCACTTTGAAAATTGAAACTAAATGAATCACCCAAAACTTCATTAATTTATGACTAGCATAAATTGTGCTGGAATTTTTTTCTATCTAGTTCTACTTTAACCGTCCAAAAGAAATCTTAAAATAACTATGACTTACTTGAAGGATTTTAATTCTGACTTGCAAACACTAGCAAATAAAAATCACACGAAATGGAATATATTTTGACAAATCAGAAATATACTTGATATACAGATTTTAATAATAAAATACCTCAAGTTGGAGACAACCAGATAAAAATTGTAAATTATTTCATCACAACAACTAGACACAAAAAAGGTTTTCAGTAATTTAAAATAAATCATCCATTACTCTGCTTCGAAAAACATCTATCATTATTTTACATTCCCAGTCGATTCACTGGAAAATATCTGACTCCTACTACCTACCAACTCCTACCGCTGCCCTCTATTTTACTATTTTTTCAATACATTTTATATAGTAAATTCCAAGAATCACTACTCATCACTTTTCTGGTAAAACCGTTTACATTCTTCAACAGAGTTTAAAATATTTAATTGTGTTGCCTCTTGGAAAATTAAATATCTTTTACATAGTTATGCGTTTGATTTTGTTTTAATACTTTACTGGCCTTCAATATTTTGCTTTATACATTGACCGGTCTTCATATTTATTTCCATGTGTCCCTTATTATACTTACCGCTATACCGCGATCATCCTATTGACCGGTCACGGTATTATAGTGGCTAGCCTTCACCGTCACCTCTACTATTACTGCCTTAGCGCGGTCAACTCCTCATCCTCCTATGGTGTCGTGGTGCCAACATTTACAGTCACACTAACTGTCTACCATGCCACTGTGGTTCCTTCTCTAGCCAGCTATGGTACCGCGGCATTCAATAGTCATTGCCTTCTCTCCTCATACCGCTCTACCATGGTCTTCTTCCTAACCCTCAGTGGTACCATGTTGTAACCGTTAAGCGTCATCTCATTGCTTCCTCTTGGCTACAATAGTCACCGCGGTCTATGGTTTAACCGCATGTAGTGTAGCAGTAGATATTTTCTTTGCTTCACCGATTATCTCACCACCGCTTCCTTGCTAATTGTTGAGTCGATTATCTCACCGCCATTGCGATACTGCGGACAATGAATTGATCATGCATGGTGTGGTAGTAAGAATTTTATGTCCTCCTATTTAACCACTACCGCCATACCGTAGGCCCCTTTGTGGGAGGTTGTGGTAAAGTTGTAAAAACATAGAGAATGAAAATTAAGGGAGCGGTAAGGGTAGAAAGTGCATATGAATGGAAAAAAAAAAATTAAAGGAAAAGGTAGCAAATGAATGGGTTTAAATAGGCAAAAAACCTTAGGGTTTTTCGTAGAAAATAGTGGAAAATCATTAAGATTTCAATGGAATTTTTGGGTTCTAATAGTAGGCACAAAAGGAATGTTTGTTACAACATTTTTCAGTTTTTCAAGGAAGGGAGATCAAGTGATCTTGGAGGAGTCTCAACAAGATACCCTCGTGATCAAGGGTAGAAGGTGACCCTTTGGTTGGTAACAAGGAAGGGTCTTTCTTAGTATGGGATTTCATACTTATGCAAGGCTCTATAGATTGTGAGATTTTGTATACTCCTTTGGAGGAGTGTTTAAAATCTGAATTAGTAGTGGATTATGAGATGACATTGGCTTTAAGAAAGGATTCCTTTGTTAGTTTCAAAGGATCACTCTCTAAGGTTTCCTTAGAAGGGTGAATTTGAATGGTGTTAGTGTTGGATGAAGGTTTGATGATTTTGATTAAGGGACAAAACCCAAGACCATGATTTGATATGTTTGTGAGAGGCTCAATAGGGTTGTGAATACCTTTTTCATTAGTACCACATCCTTTTACACTATAGGGTATGTGTAGGATCATGATGGGCCAAAAAGTGGCGATATGTAAGCCATATGATGGTCCATGTGGCTGACGAATTTTTTTTTACCCAAAATTGATGAAACGAAAAGGGTTTTTAGAGGATATTCTCAGCTTTCCGCCAATATAAACTATTCTTTACTTTGAATTTAATAAATAATTATTATTTATTTTTTATTAGAATTACGAATAAAGTCCCGATTGATAGGCTGGTTGAAAAAAATCTATAACTTTCAAATGGTATCACATTTTTTGAATCCGAAACATGTGTCACATTCTATGCATTGCATACTATAGGATTAAGACATAAAAAAATGAATTTCATGAATTTTTGACCAAGTTAAGGTGGTTAGATAGACGATCGTTTATATTTTTTTTAAGTTGTCATAAAAAAATAAGAATTAATTATTTACTTAGAAAAAAATCACAAAAAAATATGAATCACATCGGGACATGTTTCCTCTACTTATATCTAAAATTTTATAAAAAAATATTATCATTTTATTGTGGTTAGGGTGGTCAGGCAGACACCTACTTCTTATTTTTACCTTGAAATTTAAATACAACTGCATTGAAATTTCAAATTTTCACCAAATAGATTTTTTTTTAAAAATAGAGGTCTAGTAGTTTAGAAACTAGATTCAATTCGCTACATATTCTATTTTTACATTTTTTTTAAATAATATAGATAACTTATTCAAATTTTTATGTCAAATTGTCTAACTCTGATTTTTTGTCTTTTTATTGCCACTTAAGGTCCTATTTTTTCCATGATGATCCTGCACATACCCTATAGCCAAGTTGTTTCATAAGCTCATAACTTTTTCCATAAATATTTTTCAACTTTTTTGGATCGACTAAGGGTTTTTTATTGGCTTCTTTGTCTAAAGTAGATGAGGTGGATGCTTTCAAAGGATCTACCCATTCTTGTGTTGTCAATATTATATTTCCCTTTGTAGTGTCTTTCTTTATGATCTAAGATTCTCCTAGTAAAGGAGGTGTGAAGTCTAAGGAACCTCAATCATCATTTAAGGAATTAGGTTGTATAGGTTCCAATTGTTTGGTGGGTTTTTAAGTAGTGAAGGGTTTGGATTTTGTTTTCTCAAGTTGTAAGGCACTATAAGGCTCAGGATCAACATCAAACGTGTAGACTTTGTTGTTGTAGATGTATTTAATCTTATGATGAAGAGTTGAAGGCACTCCATTCATGGCATGAATCCATGACCTGCCTAAGATGAGGTTAGATTAAAAATCATTAGAAATAACATGGATCAAAGTGCCTAATGTGGCCACTCCAACTATAAGAGGCAAAGTGATCACACCAAGTGGATTTTGTCCTTTACTATCAAATCCACTAATAGATAAGGAGGTAGGTTGAATGGTTGATTTATTGATATGGAGACTATCCAAGAGATTGACACTACACGCATTTATAATGGAGCCATTATCAATAGGGGTTTTCTTTATCCCTATGCATTGGTATTGAGATATGATCATGAATGTGCCAACTTGTGTTTGAACTTCCAAAGGAGGGATCTCACTTTGGAATTCAAACCTTGAATCATAGCTGATATGTCATTTGTTTACACATTAGAAGGCACAATAATTGTTTGTAAGGCTTCCTAAATTATGTTGTGATAGTGAGGGGAGGCTTGAATAAGGTCCCATAAAGATATCTTAGCAGGAGTATTCTTTAGTTAGTCAATAAGGTCATACTCCCTAATGAGGAAATTTAAGCGAAGGCTAGTAGGTAAGGAGGAGGAGATGAAGGTAAGGGTGTTGAGGTTGGTTCTTGGGATTGCGGGTTGTTTCTTGTGTAATGTGTATGAGAAATAGTATGATGACTCAATTTATGTAAAAAAATATTCTTGGATGCATGGAGGATGAATTCGGGTTGTGGTTTGGTTGAAGGTGGATAGAGGATGAGTTGAGGTTGAATAATATTAAAATCCCCTTGGGAATGAGAGTCAATTTTATCCTTGGTTCTCATCATGATATCCACCCTAGAAGGAGAGTGTTGAGGAGAACTATAGGCCTCATGTTCTTGACATGCAAGGATTGGTTCTTCTAAAACAAATTTGTCACAAGAAGGGGAATGACCAATCATGGGATTATGAGGAGAGGGAGGATAGCATTCTATTTCATTATCTAAGGTTTCATTATCTCATTCCATACCATATACTCTAGTAGGAGTGCATGAAAGAGGTTCACCACATGCTTCATCACAAAGGGGGGAGCAATCCAGAGAAGGACAACTATGATTTTTAAATAGATTATGCCAAAGGGGAGGAGCATTAGGAAATGGAGGGTCAAGAGTCTCATGACTCTTAGGAGAAGAATATTCTAACACCAACATATCCTCTTTGCATCGAGGATGGATATTAGATGAAGGAAAATTTTGAGAATTGTGGTTAGTGATACTAGGTAAGGTAATGTTGAGAAATGTTTTTTGTTTAATGTTTGGCAAAGTCGGATGAGGAGAGGGACAATCAAGACCCTCAATGCTTGAATATTCTATCACCAAAATACCTTCATCACTAATAGGAGAGGTATAGGGACAAGTAAAATTATGATTACTATAATTGTCAACACTAACATAATCATCAAGGGGTAATGTAATGTTAATAATTATGTCAATGGTTTGGTTATGAACATTTTCTTTAATGAATTCATTATTATAATCTACATTGAACTCATAAGAAGGAATGTTGAATTTATACAATCCATTTGACACCAAATCAAAGCCACATCTTTTGAAAGAAAACATGGTATGAAGAGAGAGGAAAGAGAATGCAATGAAATGATTTAAACTAAAGTGTTGAAATGAAAATTTCAGATGGGAAACAAGGTAAGTTTCCAATTACACTATGCAACAATCTAAAAAATAAATGTAGTGTATGAAAAATTAAAACTAAGAAATGCATGAAATGAGATAATTTAATCTAGTTCTAATAAAATGCATGTAACAAAAACACAACCAGTTGATACATATAAGTAATGGCACAAATAAAAAGCTTAAAAACTGGGTTTTCAACTCTGTAAATGGTAATTTCAAAAGCTTGAAGGGACTAGGTCACCCACGGTGGTGATCTAGTCCTGGTAGTGATTTTTTTCAGTTTTTGTAGAATATTTTGATGGATGTGGGTGGTTTTTGTGTTGTATGAGGCAGCCCTAAAAGGAAAATTAAAAATTTCATAAATCATTAAAGTTCTAAGATGCAAAAATGCAACCTCTATGCACTTTTCACTAATACAAAATTTTAAAACCCTACAATGCAAATGAAACAATACATAATGCAAACCTAGGATGATGAAAAAGCTCAAAATCAGACAAAGGGGTGTGAATGTCAGGTTCACCAAAAAGAACTGACAAATATATGGTATGCTAAAAGGGAAAGAGGATTCCCCAATTAGGCTCCTAGGGTTTCTCACCAAGGAGCTCTTGAATGTGAAATGACTCTTTCACCTAATGATATCTTTTTTGGGTGAGTTCATTCAAAGAGGGTTTGGGGGTTGTGAGGTGTGTGATGAATGTTTCTAAATACAATGAACTCATAAAAGAAACTAACTATGAATGTAAAACCTAAGGAATGCAGCTATGTTTCAAAACACATAGTGATATGCAAACATTAAACTAAATGACCTAAGAAAGAATATGAAACATAAAACAAAGTTGGTAAAAAAAGGGGGTGTACAAATGGAAACTTGCATAGGCTGGAAAGACTACTAATGCTAAAATTTCAGCCTGTTGGGATATTTATGTCATTTTGGGTGACCTAGTCCTTTTTTTCTAGAAAACTGCACCGGAGTCCTTTTAAGCCAAAAGGGTATCGAAATCTACCAAAATCTATAAAAAGGTTTGAAAGGACTAGGTTTCCATTGTTCATGACGTAGTCCTCTTCTGAGCTTTTGTAGATCAGGAAGTGGGATCTGAAGCTCTTAGTCGATGCTTTCTACTCCTCTAGGTATGCAGTCCTAAAAGTGAAGATTTTGGTCTTCAAGTTCTCTCCAAGCTCTAGCTAGGGTTTCTCCAACCTTGAAGAACTTGGGAAAGTAGTTGAAGACTCTTCCACCTTGGTTCTTTGCCAAATATACACACAAGACCTACAAATCACATAAAGAGGGAAAAAATTGTTGATTGTTAGGGATTAGGGGTTTTCAGTAGTCAAACTCCTTTTGAGTTATCAAACCAAGAAGATTAAATAAAGTATTGAAGCATGAAACAAAGGAGTGATGGATTCAATACCTTATCTTGATGATAGATCTTGAGTTGCAACAATGGAGGATTTAGCCCTTGGATGCTTCTTGAGAGAGGTGTCTTGGTGACTTAAAATACTCAAAACCCTAGCTTGGTTGAGAATAAGGAGAGATGAGAGATTGATAAAATAAAAATGAAGCTTAGGAGAGGAAAAATGAGGGGAATAACCCTTATTTATAGAATTTGTAGCCTAATTTCCTAAAACTAACACCATACAAGCTGACCTTAGGGTTTTAGAGACAAAATAATCAAAGAAATTTAAGTTGAAATTAAATTTATTGCACATTGGACTAGGTCACCCAAGGTGGTGACCTAGTCCACCTAGGCATTTTTTATTTGTTTTTGGGGTTAAGATGTGATTATTATTGTCTGTCGAGATTTTCCTCTAAAACATACCTAAGATAGGACAAATAAGTGCATTAAGGCGTCATTATAGCATAAGAAAGGGTTTATTTAGTGATGAAAAGACTAGGAAGGTGTGAAATGTTTTTACAACCTTGGCACCAGGCTTGGAAATGGATAAAAATAGATTGAAAAAGGTCCAAAATCCATAGGGAAGGGTCTAAATGAGTGAAAAGCGTCAAAGGCTACACTTTTTGGGACACACAAACCAAAATCAATTAAGTCAAAACAATCCTCCAATCATGAATCAAGTCAAGATATAAAATCCTCTAATCATGCCATCGATATCACAACAACAGCTGGTATCAATCCAAGTAATCCAATCAATCACTACACCATCTATAATACCCAAAAATGTGGTCTCCCAAGGACCTATTGCATCAACCATACCCTCTACCACACAATATCTTGTCATCACTCAACAAGAACCTCCACAAACACCTCAATAGAATTTCATCACACCATCCCACACCATTCCCAATCCTCCATCTCCACGACCAAATCCAATCATGGAAATCAATACATCACATTGCAAGCAACCCAAAAATCCTATCAAAAGGTATTTTAACAATTCCAAGCTCAAAATGTCGCACAAGCTCCACAACAAGCCACACAACAAGCACAAAAAACTACCCAAGCATAAGCACAAAATTTATTGTAACAATAGTAGGGTGCACAAGTTGCATAGGCTATACAAGACGCACAAGTTGCACAAGCCACACAAGCCACACAAACTACACAAGCTACTCAATAAGATCAACTATAGGAACAAGTTCAATACCAAGGACAAAAATCCCAAGCACAATGCTTGTTATAGCAACAAGCTTATCAGCAATATTTTCAACAATACCAAGACCAACAACAAGCATTGTTGGCACAACAATAGCTACAAGCATATCAATAATAATTTATTACATAGAAAAGCCTACAAAAACCTCTTGCAAGTGCACCGCCAAGTACAAAATTCACCCCACCCATCACTCAAGCCACCACACCAACTCAAAACACATACATTCCACCACCTAATCCACAAAATGATTTGTCCGCACAAATTAAATGGCTCTCACAAGAAGTGTTGGACATACAATCAGGAAAAAAAAAAATCACAAGGGAATCTGTGCCCTTATCCATTTGATAGAAGTATTGTGATGGCGCTTCAAGATACCAAAATTTGACAAATATCGTGGAACTAGAAATCTTGAAGATCATTTCAGGGAATTCCATTTACATTGTATGGAATTTTCCTATGATGACTTGCATCTAATATGACTCTTCCTTAAAAATTTAGTTGGCCCAACAATGGAATGGTTCTCCCACCTTCCCCTCAAAATTAAAAAGTTTCAAGAAATTATGGACTTATTCATACAGAATTACTCATTCAACATAGGCACGGATGTGAGCTTGGAAGAAGTGTCCAACCTAAAACAAGTTGAGGGGGAAAAATTCACATCCTTCCTATAATGATGGTGATCTAAGGCCAATAGGAGCAAGTGGGCTATGCTAGAAGAACAAAAAATTGGGAATATCATCTCCAACCTTGAAGGGACCTTTTCTTTTCACTTGAAATTGCAATGGATAACCACATATGACCAATTGATTCCCAAGGCACTCAACATCGAAAGAGCATGTATAGAACAAGGGGGCAAACCCATGTACCAAGAAAATTGACCATCAAGAAGTTACAATGGAAAACCTCGCACATGGGAAATGAACAAGAATGTTACCAATGATGGTTTCATTGGCGCTAAAGTTGTAATCAGTGCTCCAAGACAAAATATGCAACAAAAATGTACCAACAACGAGAAAATAACACCCAAAACACCCTGCAACCCAACCAAACAACACTCAACAATGTAAATGATCAATGTGGAACATCTACAAGGAACATGCATCCCCCTAAATGAAAATACACACTGCTTAGGGAACCAATCGAATTTGTTATGCAATAGCTGGTACAAGAGAATCTCATCAAAATCATTGTTTACAAAAAATAAGTGCAATATGATTAAAAAAAAATTTAAAAAAAACATTTTTAGAATCTATAGACAAAATTTGACGAGACTCTAGTTTGCATGATCTTCAAATTCCTCATGGTTTCACTGTTATAGGCACCGAAATGTGACGATTTAGTTAAAAATAATAATTTTAGTGTCCAATTTGGCCAAAAATTATAAATCATTATTGTGGGATCACCCAGCCTCAAGTTAAGCCACCATGGTATAAGAAGAAGCACCTTTGTTACTTTAGTAAAATTAAGGGGCACATGACATCCAACTGTATGTAACTTAAAAATATGATCCAAGATCTCAATGATGACAAGACCATCACCATCAAACAACCAGATGGAAATCAAGACCTCAAAATATACACCAATTTGATGCCCTATCTTAAGGGAAACAACGAAAATATAAAGGGGAAGTATAAAACTATGAACCATATTTTTTACCATGTTGTTGCATCCTTAGATGATTGGGTAAAAATTTTCAATATCATAAGATCTAGAGCCAAGTGTGGAGTCACTACACATAACGAAAAAATTACCATTTCAGAACCTTCACAGCAATCTAGGGCACCTTCCATAAATCCAAAATCCATCCCTAATGGTTACAATATCCTAGAATAGCTGAAGAAGACCCCGATCCATATCTCCATCATGGATTTGCTGAAAATCTTTACCACACTTAGGGAAATCCTAGAAAAGGGACTGGACACTTCCTCCATCCCCACAAATCTTGATACAGAACAATTCCAATCTATGCTCAAACATATCACTACACCACATATCCTCACTTCTCCAAACAAGATCTCCCAACCCAACCATCTCATAACTATTCAATACATCTTGAAGTCCTTGTACACAAGAAAAAATTCAAAAGAGTTGGTGGATGGAGGTGTGGGTTTGAATATTTTTTATTTGAAGTTGGTAAAGAATTTGGGATTCTTAGAAGATTTTATTGAAAAAGGAAAAGGTATCACTGTCCAGGCCTATGATGATCAAGAAATGTTGTCTCAAGGCAATATTCAACTCCCTATCCAAGTTGGGCCAACAATCGTGGAGACTACTTGTCAGGTCCTTGACCTTAGACTCCCTTATGATATTCTCTCAGGGCACTTGTAGATCCATGGGATACAAGCTATTGCATCCACATTCCATCAATGTTTCAAGTTCCCCTATGAATTTCAAGAGGTCACAATCCATGGTGACCTTGAGCCTTTTTATTATTGCAAAAATATGGAGTCCAAATATTATGAGATCTCCCAAGTCTCAAAGAATGATGAGGGACCTACCTCTCCATATGTAGACCCATCCACCCTAGCCTCTACTTGTGAGACAAAGACACCCTCCATTCTAGACATCCCAGATATTAAGGTCATTATCCAATACAATGGATGTGGATATTACAAAATGAAAAAGAGTACCTTTGTGATATGAGAGTTACCTCAATCTCCCAAATCCCATGGGAAACAACAACCAATTGACCCAACATCTCAGACCTTCAGAGTAGCACCCTCCACTTTCAAAAGGTGGGGAGAACTAAGTAAAGAGTTGGTTGATGAGAAAGATATATCAAATCTATTATATGAAGATGAAAGGCCCCTGCCAAATCTCCCCATGGAAGAAAGAAACAAATGTTTCTAGCTAATGCTTGGCATGGGCTACAACAAAAATGAAAATCTTGGGAAAAATGATAATGGGTGGTTTGAACTTGTCATTATTGAGAAGAATATTAAGAATCTTTGCCTTGGGTGTACCCATAAGAAAATAACCATACATGGTAGATCTCCCCATATTTAAAAATTCAAAGATCCCCCTCGATTACAAGTATCCACTAGCCTTCCCCTAGAC
>CM021109.1:158120379-158343056 GCA_007115665.2 Sequoiadendron giganteum | reverse complement strand
TTTATTTCCATGTGTCCCTTATTATACTTACCGCTATACCGCGATCATCCTATTGACCGGTCACGGTATTATAGTGGCTAGCCTTCACCGTCACCTCTACTATTACTGCCTTAGCGCGGTCAACTCCTCATCCTCCTATGGTGTCGTGGTGCCAACATTTACAGTCACACTAACTGTCTACCATGCCACTGTGGTTCCTTCTCTAGCCAGCTATGGTACCGCGGCATTCAATAGTCATTGCCTTCTCTCCTCATACCGCTCTACCATGGTCTTCTTCCTAACCCTCAGTGGTACCATGTTGTAACCGTTAAGCGTCATCTCATTGCTTCCTCTTGGCTACAATAGTCACCGCGGTCTATGGTTTAACCGCATGTAGTGTAGCAGTAGATATTTTCTTTGCTTCACCGATTATCTCACCACCGCTTCCTTGCTAATTGTTGAGTCGATTATCTCACCGCCATTGCGATACTGCGGACAATGAATTGATCATGCATGGTGTGGTAGTAAGAATTTTATGTCCTCCTATTTAACCACTACCGCCATACCGTAGGCCCCTTTGTGGGAGGTTGTGGTAAAGTTGTAAAAACATAGAGAATGAAAATTAAGGGAGCGGTAAGGGTAGAAAGTGCATATGAATGGAAAAAAAAAAATTAAAGGAAAAGGTAGCAAATGAATGGGTTTAAATAGGCAAAAAACCTTAGGGTTTTTCGTAGAAAATAGTGGAAAATCATTAAGATTTCAATGGAATTTTTGGGTTCTAATAGTAGGCACAAAAGGAATGTTTGTTACAACATTTTTCAGTTTTTCAAGGAAGGGAGATCAAGTGATCTTGGAGGAGTCTCAACAAGATACCCTCGTGATCAAGGGTAGAAGGTGACCCTTTGGTTGGTAACAAGGAAGGGTCTTTCTTAGTATGGGATTTCATACTTATGCAAGGCTCTATAGATTGTGAGATTTTGTATACTCCTTTGGAGGAGTGTTTAAAATCTGAATTAGTAGTGGATTATGAGATGACATTGGCTTTAAGAAAGGATTCCTTTGTTAGTTTCAAAGGATCACTCTCTAAGGTTTCCTTAGAAGGGTGAATTTGAATGGTGTTAGTGTTGGATGAAGGTTTGATGATTTTGATTAAGGGACAAAACCCAAGACCATGATTTGATATGTTTGTGAGAGGCTCAATAGGGTTGTGAATACCTTTTTCATTAGTACCACATCCTTTTACACTATAGGGTATGTGTAGGATCATGATGGGCCAAAAAGTGGCGATATGTAAGCCATATGATGGTCCATGTGGCTGACGAATTTTTTTTTACCCAAAATTGATGAAACGAAAAGGGTTTTTAGAGGATATTCTCAGCTTTCCGCCAATATAAACTATTCTTTACTTTGAATTTAATAAATAATTATTATTTATTTTTTATTAGAATTACGAATAAAGTCCCGATTGATAGGCTGGTTGAAAAAAATCTATAACTTTCAAATGGTATCACATTTTTTGAATCCGAAACATGTGTCACATTCTATGCATTGCATACTATAGGATTAAGACATAAAAAAATGAATTTCATGAATTTTTGACCAAGTTAAGGTGGTTAGATAGACGATCGTTTATATTTTTTTTAAGTTGTCATAAAAAAATAAGAATTAATTATTTACTTAGAAAAAAATCACAAAAAAATATGAATCACATCGGGACATGTTTCCTCTACTTATATCTAAAATTTTATAAAAAAATATTATCATTTTATTGTGGTTAGGGTGGTCAGGCAGACACCTACTTCTTATTTTTACCTTGAAATTTAAATACAACTGCATTGAAATTTCAAATTTTCACCAAATAGATTTTTTTTTAAAAATAGAGGTCTAGTAGTTTAGAAACTAGATTCAATTCGCTACATATTCTATTTTTACATTTTTTTTAAATAATATAGATAACTTATTCAAATTTTTATGTCAAATTGTCTAACTCTGATTTTTTGTCTTTTTATTGCCACTTAAGGTCCTATTTTTTCCATGATGATCCTGCACATACCCTATAGCCAAGTTGTTTCATAAGCTCATAACTTTTTCCATAAATATTTTTCAACTTTTTTGGATCGACTAAGGGTTTTTTATTGGCTTCTTTGTCTAAAGTAGATGAGGTGGATGCTTTCAAAGGATCTACCCATTCTTGTGTTGTCAATATTATATTTCCCTTTGTAGTGTCTTTCTTTATGATCTAAGATTCTCCTAGTAAAGGAGGTGTGAAGTCTAAGGAACCTCAATCATCATTTAAGGAATTAGGTTGTATAGGTTCCAATTGTTTGGTGGGTTTTTAAGTAGTGAAGGGTTTGGATTTTGTTTTCTCAAGTTGTAAGGCACTATAAGGCTCAGGATCAACATCAAACGTGTAGACTTTGTTGTTGTAGATGTATTTAATCTTATGATGAAGAGTTGAAGGCACTCCATTCATGGCATGAATCCATGACCTGCCTAAGATGAGGTTAGATTAAAAATCATTAGAAATAACATGGATCAAAGTGCCTAATGTGGCCACTCCAACTATAAGAGGCAAAGTGATCACACCAAGTGGATTTTGTCCTTTACTATCAAATCCACTAATAGATAAGGAGGTAGGTTGAATGGTTGATTTATTGATATGGAGACTATCCAAGAGATTGACACTACACGCATTTATAATGGAGCCATTATCAATAGGGGTTTTCTTTATCCCTATGCATTGGTATTGAGATATGATCATGAATGTGCCAACTTGTGTTTGAACTTCCAAAGGAGGGATCTCACTTTGGAATTCAAACCTTGAATCATAGCTGATATGTCATTTGTTTACACATTAGAAGGCACAATAATTGTTTGTAAGGCTTCCTAAATTATGTTGTGATAGTGAGGGGAGGCTTGAATAAGGTCCCATAAAGATATCTTAGCAGGAGTATTCTTTAGTTAGTCAATAAGGTCATACTCCCTAATGAGGAAATTTAAGCGAAGGCTAGTAGGTAAGGAGGAGGAGATGAAGGTAAGGGTGTTGAGGTTGGTTCTTGGGATTGCGGGTTGTTTCTTGTGTAATGTGTATGAGAAATAGTATGATGACTCAATTTATGTAAAAAAATATTCTTGGATGCATGGAGGATGAATTCGGGTTGTGGTTTGGTTGAAGGTGGATAGAGGATGAGTTGAGGTTGAATAATATTAAAATCCCCTTGGGAATGAGAGTCAATTTTATCCTTGGTTCTCATCATGATATCCACCCTAGAAGGAGAGTGTTGAGGAGAACTATAGGCCTCATGTTCTTGACATGCAAGGATTGGTTCTTCTAAAACAAATTTGTCACAAGAAGGGGAATGACCAATCATGGGATTATGAGGAGAGGGAGGATAGCATTCTATTTCATTATCTAAGGTTTCATTATCTCATTCCATACCATATACTCTAGTAGGAGTGCATGAAAGAGGTTCACCACATGCTTCATCACAAAGGGGGGAGCAATCCAGAGAAGGACAACTATGATTTTTAAATAGATTATGCCAAAGGGGAGGAGCATTAGGAAATGGAGGGTCAAGAGTCTCATGACTCTTAGGAGAAGAATATTCTAACACCAACATATCCTCTTTGCATCGAGGATGGATATTAGATGAAGGAAAATTTTGAGAATTGTGGTTAGTGATACTAGGTAAGGTAATGTTGAGAAATGTTTTTTGTTTAATGTTTGGCAAAGTCGGATGAGGAGAGGGACAATCAAGACCCTCAATGCTTGAATATTCTATCACCAAAATACCTTCATCACTAATAGGAGAGGTATAGGGACAAGTAAAATTATGATTACTATAATTGTCAACACTAACATAATCATCAAGGGGTAATGTAATGTTAATAATTATGTCAATGGTTTGGTTATGAACATTTTCTTTAATGAATTCATTATTATAATCTACATTGAACTCATAAGAAGGAATGTTGAATTTATACAATCCATTTGACACCAAATCAAAGCCACATCTTTTGAAAGAAAACATGGTATGAAGAGAGAGGAAAGAGAATGCAATGAAATGATTTAAACTAAAGTGTTGAAATGAAAATTTCAGATGGGAAACAAGGTAAGTTTCCAATTACACTATGCAACAATCTAAAAAATAAATGTAGTGTATGAAAAATTAAAACTAAGAAATGCATGAAATGAGATAATTTAATCTAGTTCTAATAAAATGCATGTAACAAAAACACAACCAGTTGATACATATAAGTAATGGCACAAATAAAAAGCTTAAAAACTGGGTTTTCAACTCTGTAAATGGTAATTTCAAAAGCTTGAAGGGACTAGGTCACCCACGGTGGTGATCTAGTCCTGGTAGTGATTTTTTTCAGTTTTTGTAGAATATTTTGATGGATGTGGGTGGTTTTTGTGTTGTATGAGGCAGCCCTAAAAGGAAAATTAAAAATTTCATAAATCATTAAAGTTCTAAGATGCAAAAATGCAACCTCTATGCACTTTTCACTAATACAAAATTTTAAAACCCTACAATGCAAATGAAACAATACATAATGCAAACCTAGGATGATGAAAAAGCTCAAAATCAGACAAAGGGGTGTGAATGTCAGGTTCACCAAAAAGAACTGACAAATATATGGTATGCTAAAAGGGAAAGAGGATTCCCCAATTAGGCTCCTAGGGTTTCTCACCAAGGAGCTCTTGAATGTGAAATGACTCTTTCACCTAATGATATCTTTTTTGGGTGAGTTCATTCAAAGAGGGTTTGGGGGTTGTGAGGTGTGTGATGAATGTTTCTAAATACAATGAACTCATAAAAGAAACTAACTATGAATGTAAAACCTAAGGAATGCAGCTATGTTTCAAAACACATAGTGATATGCAAACATTAAACTAAATGACCTAAGAAAGAATATGAAACATAAAACAAAGTTGGTAAAAAAAGGGGGTGTACAAATGGAAACTTGCATAGGCTGGAAAGACTACTAATGCTAAAATTTCAGCCTGTTGGGATATTTATGTCATTTTGGGTGACCTAGTCCTTTTTTTCTAGAAAACTGCACCGGAGTCCTTTTAAGCCAAAAGGGTATCGAAATCTACCAAAATCTATAAAAAGGTTTGAAAGGACTAGGTTTCCATTGTTCATGACGTAGTCCTCTTCTGAGCTTTTGTAGATCAGGAAGTGGGATCTGAAGCTCTTAGTCGATGCTTTCTACTCCTCTAGGTATGCAGTCCTAAAAGTGAAGATTTTGGTCTTCAAGTTCTCTCCAAGCTCTAGCTAGGGTTTCTCCAACCTTGAAGAACTTGGGAAAGTAGTTGAAGACTCTTCCACCTTGGTTCTTTGCCAAATATACACACAAGACCTACAAATCACATAAAGAGGGAAAAAATTGTTGATTGTTAGGGATTAGGGGTTTTCAGTAGTCAAACTCCTTTTGAGTTATCAAACCAAGAAGATTAAATAAAGTATTGAAGCATGAAACAAAGGAGTGATGGATTCAATACCTTATCTTGATGATAGATCTTGAGTTGCAACAATGGAGGATTTAGCCCTTGGATGCTTCTTGAGAGAGGTGTCTTGGTGACTTAAAATACTCAAAACCCTAGCTTGGTTGAGAATAAGGAGAGATGAGAGATTGATAAAATAAAAATGAAGCTTAGGAGAGGAAAAATGAGGGGAATAACCCTTATTTATAGAATTTGTAGCCTAATTTCCTAAAACTAACACCATACAAGCTGACCTTAGGGTTTTAGAGACAAAATAATCAAAGAAATTTAAGTTGAAATTAAATTTATTGCACATTGGACTAGGTCACCCAAGGTGGTGACCTAGTCCACCTAGGCATTTTTTATTTGTTTTTGGGGTTAAGATGTGATTATTATTGTCTGTCGAGATTTTCCTCTAAAACATACCTAAGATAGGACAAATAAGTGCATTAAGGCGTCATTATAGCATAAGAAAGGGTTTATTTAGTGATGAAAAGACTAGGAAGGTGTGAAATGTTTTTACAACCTTGGCACCAGGCTTGGAAATGGATAAAAATAGATTGAAAAAGGTCCAAAATCCATAGGGAAGGGTCTAAATGAGTGAAAAGCGTCAAAGGCTACACTTTTTGGGACACACAAACCAAAATCAATTAAGTCAAAACAATCCTCCAATCATGAATCAAGTCAAGATATAAAATCCTCTAATCATGCCATCGATATCACAACAACAGCTGGTATCAATCCAAGTAATCCAATCAATCACTACACCATCTATAATACCCAAAAATGTGGTCTCCCAAGGACCTATTGCATCAACCATACCCTCTACCACACAATATCTTGTCATCACTCAACAAGAACCTCCACAAACACCTCAATAGAATTTCATCACACCATCCCACACCATTCCCAATCCTCCATCTCCACGACCAAATCCAATCATGGAAATCAATACATCACATTGCAAGCAACCCAAAAATCCTATCAAAAGGTATTTTAACAATTCCAAGCTCAAAATGTCGCACAAGCTCCACAACAAGCCACACAACAAGCACAAAAAACTACCCAAGCATAAGCACAAAATTTATTGTAACAATAGTAGGGTGCACAAGTTGCATAGGCTATACAAGACGCACAAGTTGCACAAGCCACACAAGCCACACAAACTACACAAGCTACTCAATAAGATCAACTATAGGAACAAGTTCAATACCAAGGACAAAAATCCCAAGCACAATGCTTGTTATAGCAACAAGCTTATCAGCAATATTTTCAACAATACCAAGACCAACAACAAGCATTGTTGGCACAACAATAGCTACAAGCATATCAATAATAATTTATTACATAGAAAAGCCTACAAAAACCTCTTGCAAGTGCACCGCCAAGTACAAAATTCACCCCACCCATCACTCAAGCCACCACACCAACTCAAAACACATACATTCCACCACCTAATCCACAAAATGATTTGTCCGCACAAATTAAATGGCTCTCACAAGAAGTGTTGGACATACAATCAGGAAAAAAAAAAATCACAAGGGAATCTGTGCCCTTATCCATTTGATAGAAGTATTGTGATGGCGCTTCAAGATACCAAAATTTGACAAATATCGTGGAACTAGAAATCTTGAAGATCATTTCAGGGAATTCCATTTACATTGTATGGAATTTTCCTATGATGACTTGCATCTAATATGACTCTTCCTTAAAAATTTAGTTGGCCCAACAATGGAATGGTTCTCCCACCTTCCCCTCAAAATTAAAAAGTTTCAAGAAATTATGGACTTATTCATACAGAATTACTCATTCAACATAGGCACGGATGTGAGCTTGGAAGAAGTGTCCAACCTAAAACAAGTTGAGGGGGAAAAATTCACATCCTTCCTATAATGATGGTGATCTAAGGCCAATAGGAGCAAGTGGGCTATGCTAGAAGAACAAAAAATTGGGAATATCATCTCCAACCTTGAAGGGACCTTTTCTTTTCACTTGAAATTGCAATGGATAACCACATATGACCAATTGATTCCCAAGGCACTCAACATCGAAAGAGCATGTATAGAACAAGGGGGCAAACCCATGTACCAAGAAAATTGACCATCAAGAAGTTACAATGGAAAACCTCGCACATGGGAAATGAACAAGAATGTTACCAATGATGGTTTCATTGGCGCTAAAGTTGTAATCAGTGCTCCAAGACAAAATATGCAACAAAAATGTACCAACAACGAGAAAATAACACCCAAAACACCCTGCAACCCAACCAAACAACACTCAACAATGTAAATGATCAATGTGGAACATCTACAAGGAACATGCATCCCCCTAAATGAAAATACACACTGCTTAGGGAACCAATCGAATTTGTTATGCAATAGCTGGTACAAGAGAATCTCATCAAAATCATTGTTTACAAAAAATAAGTGCAATATGATTAAAAAAAAATTTAAAAAAAACATTTTTAGAATCTATAGACAAAATTTGACGAGACTCTAGTTTGCATGATCTTCAAATTCCTCATGGTTTCACTGTTATAGGCACCGAAATGTGACGATTTAGTTAAAAATAATAATTTTAGTGTCCAATTTGGCCAAAAATTATAAATCATTATTGTGGGATCACCCAGCCTCAAGTTAAGCCACCATGGTATAAGAAGAAGCACCTTTGTTACTTTAGTAAAATTAAGGGGCACATGACATCCAACTGTATGTAACTTAAAAATATGATCCAAGATCTCAATGATGACAAGACCATCACCATCAAACAACCAGATGGAAATCAAGACCTCAAAATATACACCAATTTGATGCCCTATCTTAAGGGAAACAACGAAAATATAAAGGGGAAGTATAAAACTATGAACCATATTTTTTACCATGTTGTTGCATCCTTAGATGATTGGGTAAAAATTTTCAATATCATAAGATCTAGAGCCAAGTGTGGAGTCACTACACATAACGAAAAAATTACCATTTCAGAACCTTCACAGCAATCTAGGGCACCTTCCATAAATCCAAAATCCATCCCTAATGGTTACAATATCCTAGAATAGCTGAAGAAGACCCCGATCCATATCTCCATCATGGATTTGCTGAAAATCTTTACCACACTTAGGGAAATCCTAGAAAAGGGACTGGACACTTCCTCCATCCCCACAAATCTTGATACAGAACAATTCCAATCTATGCTCAAACATATCACTACACCACATATCCTCACTTCTCCAAACAAGATCTCCCAACCCAACCATCTCATAACTATTCAATACATCTTGAAGTCCTTGTACACAAGAAAAAATTCAAAAGAGTTGGTGGATGGAGGTGTGGGTTTGAATATTTTTTATTTGAAGTTGGTAAAGAATTTGGGATTCTTAGAAGATTTTATTGAAAAAGGAAAAGGTATCACTGTCCAGGCCTATGATGATCAAGAAATGTTGTCTCAAGGCAATATTCAACTCCCTATCCAAGTTGGGCCAACAATCGTGGAGACTACTTGTCAGGTCCTTGACCTTAGACTCCCTTATGATATTCTCTCAGGGCACTTGTAGATCCATGGGATACAAGCTATTGCATCCACATTCCATCAATGTTTCAAGTTCCCCTATGAATTTCAAGAGGTCACAATCCATGGTGACCTTGAGCCTTTTTATTATTGCAAAAATATGGAGTCCAAATATTATGAGATCTCCCAAGTCTCAAAGAATGATGAGGGACCTACCTCTCCATATGTAGACCCATCCACCCTAGCCTCTACTTGTGAGACAAAGACACCCTCCATTCTAGACATCCCAGATATTAAGGTCATTATCCAATACAATGGATGTGGATATTACAAAATGAAAAAGAGTACCTTTGTGATATGAGAGTTACCTCAATCTCCCAAATCCCATGGGAAACAACAACCAATTGACCCAACATCTCAGACCTTCAGAGTAGCACCCTCCACTTTCAAAAGGTGGGGAGAACTAAGTAAAGAGTTGGTTGATGAGAAAGATATATCAAATCTATTATATGAAGATGAAAGGCCCCTGCCAAATCTCCCCATGGAAGAAAGAAACAAATGTTTCTAGCTAATGCTTGGCATGGGCTACAACAAAAATGAAAATCTTGGGAAAAATGATAATGGGTGGTTTGAACTTGTCATTATTGAGAAGAATATTAAGAATCTTTGCCTTGGGTGTACCCATAAGAAAATAACCATACATGGTAGATCTCCCCATATTTAAAAATTCAAAGATCCCCCTCGATTACAAGTATCCACTAGCCTTCCCCTAGACAACTATACATTTGATATAACTGATGTAGGTGGCGAAAATCCCATCTCCAACCTACCCATGTTATTTGAGGATCCCTCCCTTTTTATGATCAAAACCATTTCTTTTGAGTCGAGTAGCTAAACCATTGAACTAAAACTTGTTTACCCCCAACTAATAAACTATGACGAACAAAGACCAATGATCTTGGACACATTCAAAAATGACAAGGCTCTCTCATAATTCATGGGACTCAGGGATACACTACCATGTGGAGATAATAAATTAGGGATTGATATTTAGTTGGACACACATGTATACTATGGGGAAACGATTGAATCCCTCAATCACAAAATAGAAAATTTAAGAATAACATGTAGGTCTTTAAGTGAAAACTACACTGTGACACTTTCTAATCTGAAAATAGTAAAAAGAAAGGACATATCCGATGGTGAAAACCTCTCTAAGATGCCGAAGGATGAGGGATTTGATCTTCCCCTTAGTGTCATCCATTAGGAAAAAATAGCAATAGTAAAAATGCAACCCAGTTAATCTAGGGACATAAGAGAGACCACACATCACTTTCTATGCAGAATCTCTTCTAACAGAGGAACAAGAAATCTTGGCTACATTTCTCAAGGAAATAAATGTAAATTTTGCACAAAAATATGCTGACATGCTAGGCCTTGATCCTAAATTCGTAGTCCACCATCTTGTAGTCTATCCAGCGGAATAACCAATAAGACAGAAATTGAGAAAGATGCATCCATAGATTGCATTGTTGGTCCAACTTGAGTTGTAGAAACTCCTTGATGCTAGCCTCATATGACCCATTGATTATCGTAAATGGGTTTCCAACCCAGTACCTATTTCTAAGCCCACTGGGGGTAATTGAATGTGCACCAAATTTAGGGACTTGAACAAGGCGTTCCCTAAGGATGATTTCCCTCTTCCCAACATAAACATGATTGTGGATTTAACAACAAGGCATGAGATGTTATCAGTAATGGATGGGTTTTTAGGATACAATTAGATAATGATAGCAATGTATGATCAACATAAGATAGCCTTCACCTATCCATGGGTTACCTACTATTGGAACATGATGCCATTTGGGTTGAAAAATGCTAGAGCCACATACCAAAGAGTGATGACTTTTATTTTTCATGACATGATTCACAAATTTGTCGAAGATTATGTGGATGAAAAACTAGAAAAATCAAGAAAGTGTCAAGACCAAATAGTAGCACTAAGATCTATCTTTGATAGACTTGAGGAATAGAAGGTAAGGCTAAATCCTAAGAAATTTGCATTTGGTGTCACATCAAGAAAACTTCTAGGGTATATTTTATCAATGATGGGAATTGAGATAGACCCTACAAAGGTTAAAGAAATCCTTGAAATGGAGGCACCACAGACATTACAGAAGTTAAGGGGCTTGTAGGGATGAATCCAATACATTAGTAGATCCATAGCACAATTAGCAGACAAGGCCATCCCATATTCTCACCTACTCCACAAGGGGTTAACATACAAATGGGATGAGAAATGTGATTAGGAATTCAATAAAATCAAAGTATACTTGCTAACATTGCTAGTCCTTATGCCACTAATCCTGAACAAACCATTAATCTTATATGTATCAACAACAATGACAACCATTTCTACTCTTCTAGCACAACATGATGAAATAGGAAAAGAGAGAGTCATTTACTATAGAAACAATACCTTGGTAGGGAACAAACTCAACTACACATTAATCGAGAAATATTTTTTGGTAGTGGTGTTTTCCTCATAGAAATTTTGGAATTACATCCTAGCCCACAAAATAAATATCATCCCCAAGATATACCCTCTCAAGTATCTACTCTATAAATCAAAACTCAAAGTACGAATGGAAAAATGGGTTATGATTTTAACATAATATGAAATTGAATATGTAGAGGAAAAGGAAATCAAAGGACAAGTAATTGTGATTCAATTAGTTGAGGCACTGATATATGTAGAGAATACATTAGTGTCACAGTTCCCTGATGTGTCAATTTTCAATCTCATTGTAGTGGATCATTAGAAGGTGTACTTTTATGGCTCATATACCCAGCATGGATCAGGAGCCGAAATCTTCTTTATCACACCAAATGGAGATTGCATCCCCAAATCATACACATTTCCTTTTCCTTGCACCAAAAATATCGTCGAGTATAAGGCTCTAGTCATAGGACTCCAGATTACATTACAATGGAAAATCATGGCATGTAAGGTCTACAAAGACTCACAACTAATCATCAACTAGGTCAATGATGAATACCAAAAAAAAGATGACAAACTTACCCCATCCAAGAAACTAGTGGAGGATCTCAAATAATTCTCCATCGACATCACATTTGAGCAGATAGCGAATGTAAAAAATAGAGTAGAGGAAACCATGGCTACAATCGAATCATTATTAGATATCCCACAGAAAGTCCCTAAACAAGAATTCTAAGTAGAGCAGCTTCTCATATAAAATTTTGAGGTACCAATTTTTGAGTTCGTGTCTAAAATCATTAGTCCCGATGACCCATGGTACCATGGCATATACAACTACCTAAAAGTAGGATTTCTCACTACTTATATTACCCCAAACCTTAAAAGAACAATTTCCAAGAAGTCATCCCATTTTGTTATCTTAGGTGACACCCTTTACTATAGGAGTATTGAAGGAACTTTTTTATGATGCCTAAACCTAGATGAAGCTTTGAATACTTTAATTGAATTACACAATGGTATTTGAGGTTCACATTTGAGTGGTATGACCTTGGCTAAGAAACTATTGAGAATGGGGTACTAATGGCTGAAAATGGAGAAGGAAGCTCATGATTATGTCTGAAATTTTTTGCAATCTCAATAGCATGTGAATATCATCCATGCACCAGCAAAGGAGCTCCAACCAATTATAACACCTTGGCCCTTTTCACAATGAGGGCTTGATCTCATCAGAAAAATCTCACCCACCTCATATAATAGACACAAGTTAATTATCACTACTATGAAGTATTTCACGAAGTGGGTAGTGTCCATTCCCATGAGCTATATCACAAGAAATAATATTTCCAAATTCATCTCGAACTACCTTATCTGCCATTATGGTTTTCCACAAGCCCTTATCTCAAATAATGGGACACCTTTCAAAAATGAATATTTTTGAGAGCTATGCCAAAAATTTAATATCCAACATCATTTTTCTACCCCATACTACCCCCAGGGTAATGGCCAGGCTGAGGCTAGAAATAAAACCATCATGAAAATCCTAAAGAAGATAGTCAATGAAGTTGGTCATGATTGGAACCTACAACTAAATATCGCCTTATGGGCCTATCAAATGAGTGTTTGCATGCCTATAGGTGCAAACCCTTTCTTCATAGTCTATGGATAAGAATCCATCCTCCCCATTGAGATCAAGATTCCATCCTTAAGAATATCATTGTGGAATCTCATTACTGATAAACTTTTTTGGGTATCACGGTTGAACAAGTTGGAACTACTAGATGAGCGATGCATGGATTCTTTGAACCACCTATATGTCTATTGGAACCATCTAAAGAGGAGCTACAATAATAAGATCAAGATAAAGTCATTTCAAGTTAGAGAGCTTGTGTTGAAATAAAATCAGAAAATATGCGAAATCTAGATAGCAAGGGAAAGTTTGAACCCAAATAGTTGGAACCCTTTGTTTTCATTGCAAGCTATAAATCAAGAGAATATCATCTATCAACACTTCAAGGTGGGCTTCTATAGGATCCCATAAATAGCTCCCATATCAAAAATCTTTATGCCTAAACTTGCAAGGTAAAAATCAAAAAAATCAAAAAATATAATAAAATTAAAAAATCCAAAAAAAAATAGAAAAAGGATTGAAAACAATAAAGAAAATAAAATCATCTAAGAGATATTTGCATTAGTAGTTAATTTTCGATATATCACATGGATTTAAATTCAATGGGTACCTTTTACCTTTGCATAACGACATGATTGCAAGGTGTTGCTAATTCAAATTTGCTACATCTCGGGTTGTTAGTTTTTTTGATATAGCTAATAATGTGCTAAATCTTGTTCTTATTTGAATTTGGAAAATTGGATGGTCTGAGTGTTTTGTAGCTTGGCTTAACTTCATTGTTTTCGAGATTGAGCTCCTGCAATTTGTTCTTTTCTCTTAATAACAGAGGAGAGTGTGACTGTGTCTTAATTATTATATTAGAAAGCTAATAAGATGTGCACAACGACTCTTTCCAAGTCTTTATGCAACTTTTCTTAACTTCATTTGTGTGGAGGCAATCAAGGAGAGCACGAATTAACTTAGGAAGGTAGCTGAGATTTCCCATAATCTTCCCAAATTTATGTCACATGACATCTATTTCCTACTCCTCCCCTCAAGTGCTATTTGAGGTGATAATGACATCCAAGTCGATAAAGATATTGGTGTGGCAGCATGTAGTCTATGGTCACTAAAATTTCTAGACTTGACAAGTCAAGGGTATCAAATACAATTGTTGTGTGAAATCTGTATGCAAAATAGTCATCAATTCATTGCAAAATTTTCAGCAGAACGACATAGGTTCGAAGCTCTAAAATATTTGTAATTTGGTGATTCAAAATCCTATTGGAAATCATACGGCTTCTTAGGGTCTTTCATAAAAACTAAATAATTAGTGCTTTAAACATTTTTACAAACTTTACCTAATGATTAGTATTTTTTTGTGATAATGTTGTATATTTCATAAATTCTTGAGATAAATATTTTTTTGTACAACTTTGTGTTGTTTGCAGGTTGGTGTTGGAATTGGGCATTAAAATTGAGCAAAAGTAAGCAGATTGGAGTTGGAAAATCTGAGCATTGAACTTAGACTTAACCAAATCATTTTTAATTATTATTTGTAATAATCTAGGGCTTCCATTTTCAGCTTTCATTTTTCCTTTTAGGCCAACTCACTTCTTTTTGAGGTTTAAAATTAACCATTGACTTGACATTTTCAAGTTGGTTAAAATTGAACCTTAGAAACATACTAGAATTTCAATTTGGTCTAAAATTGAACAATCAATTTCAAACTTCATCTTGGTGCTATAAAATAAATATGTTACTTCTTCTAAGGTCAAAAATGAACATGTGTTTGTTGTGTTTTGTAATCTCTTTTACAAATTAATATCATTCAAAAGGCATATGCACTTCTCTCGTGCTTCACGATGATCTTGAGAATCAAAAGTATTTTGGTGATATTAAGTTGTATAAATTATTGCCTCCACACTTCAATTTGGGCATTTTTAAAATTGAACAAAATCTTGCTAGTGTGAGTGGAGTATATTGCGAGTGCTCTCTCTTTGTTTATCAATAAAGATCGATCGAACTATGGATATGCTTGCTCTCTTTTGTTTATCCTTAGATGGCCTACCTGGTGGGAAAAATTAATCACCCTAGGGAATGACCCAACCGGGAACATGGTAAACTGAAGCAATTTCCAACCAGTATATAAGTGTGGGTACTTGAGTAAAGTTCAAGTATCACAAGGATTTTTCAGACAAGAAGGGAAGCAATGGTCTCTTTCTGTATGGATAATCCCCCATGAATAAAATTACTATAATAAAACCCTTGTTATAGTAATCCAAGTCCCTATCTATTTTTTGATGCAATAACGATCGTTCTGAAGTTGTCCCACATTTTTATGGCTCTTATTAGAGATTATAATTATTCCATGGGAGTTTCATGGGTATTGATACTTGGATGACCCAAGAAGTGTGTGTTGTGGAGGGGAGCCAATGTGGTCAAGCATCTAATCATCCGTTGAGAGTAGGAGTAGTTATATTTGTTCAAGTGGGAACTCAACAAATATTGGATCTTTCATCCTAGGATTGTGCATAATTTTGAAATCAAAACGCTTTGCTTGGGTCTAAAACTCTTGAAATAAAAAAATCACAAAGTTCTTGAAAAATTTAAACCCTTTAGGAGGAACGAATGCCTTTGAAAAATCTAAGTACTCTTTCTTTCCCTAGGGATTTCATCCTTAGAGGCTTCTAAGTATTTGGATTTATATCATAGTTTTTTCTTACTAAAGTCAACACTAGGAAAAAATTTCCTTGATTTCCTTGATTTCCACATAATGGACCTTGTCAGATGAAAATAAATTAGTACATTAGACATTTAGTTTGAAACATAATCAAGAAAGTGTTTGTGGTAAAAATAATCGAATCTAAGCAAGATAAAAGACAATTGAGCTACACATGTGCTTGATCCCATGATTTCCTGAAAATTAAAAGATCCCAAACCAAATAGTCACAAGTCCCTTAGTCCAAAAGCTCATGAGGAGCATCTTTCAAGACTTCACTAAGCTAGAGAAAGGTTGGTCTATAATTTTTACAAGAAAGCTTCAAAGAACAATCCTAATTTGTACGAATTTTATTTCCAACATAATCCAAGTCTCTTTCAAAGGTTTTAATTTCTCACATAGGAAGTCCAAGTATGTTCTTCAATGCCAAGGTCGTGTAGAAAATAAGTCTATCTAATAGAATCAACCATTCTCACCCATCCTTCAAACATCAAAATCGATTCTCATCTCACCATCAACTCTTAGAATCTTGGAAAAATCCCTCATGCTAGACTTTTGGAAAATCCTTTAAATCAAATAAAAAATCATCTTGTTTGACTAAGTATGTGTAGATGAATCCTTTTTCATATGCTTAGTTAAACTATCAATCCTTGTGAACAAGTTTATTCTGAGATAACATCTAACATCTTGGGGTTTAGGAGTTCATTATCCAAATCCAAATCAAAATCCAAACCCAATCAAATCAAAAATCAAAAATTCAAAAGTCCTAAAGTCTAGTGTTTGCTCAAGATTCTTAAGAGTTCAATCATTCACACCATCCATCCTCCATTTATATCATCCCCGTCCTTTGATCCTTAGAAAAAACTTGGATTCTCTTCTTTGAGCCTAAATTTTAGACCAATCTAAGGTGTTAGAGGTTCATCTCTTACATTCCTAAAAATTGATCCCTATTTTATGGTTCAAACTTGATCTCAATATAATAAAAACATGGAGAAAAACAAATAAACATCCACTTCAAGCGATTTGAGTCAAACTGAAAAAAAATTCAACCCTATGATATTCATTGACCTCCCAATTGATCCTCCTCCAATGCCTCAAAATCCTCAAGAGGAAGGTCAAGTAGAAGACATCACCAATAATGTCTTGCGAATGACTCAAGAAGAAATCATAGAAATGGTCCAAAATCCCAAGAATTACAAAATTGTCAATGTCATGATAAGACTTAATCGATCACAATATATGCTAGAATTGGAAAAAGAATGGGCTAAACTCCGTTATGATTTTGACATTAACACTATTGTGGAGACACCTCTCAGGGTTATTCCACTGATCTCATCCACACCACCACCTTCTCAAAGCATCGTTAAACCCGTTCCCCAACCCCTATCATCCATTGCTCCAGCTCAACCCATAGTCAACAAGGGAAGCTCAATGGTGCATGCACTTCAAACACATCACCTTGTGAAAAATCAAGATTTGGATGTGAATACCATACTCGGTCAATTCACCCCATTAAATCCATTACACCCATATGTTCTGCTCACATTTCATGATCCCACCAATCCATCCTCTTTTCATGCAACAATGACATATCCTCTCAACACAAAAACCTCTCTCCCCATGACCTCACAAGGAGAAGGTGGATTATTTTAACCAAGGGGAATCTTGGATCCCTCATCATCATTTTACAAAGGGAATACACTGCCCATTTTTCTACCACTTCCACCTCTTCCATTAACATCACACCACCCCTTGGGTTAGGCCTTCCCCCATTACCAACCATCAATCAACACAATCTAGACACCACTCCAATCATAAATCAAAACATCATACCAAATCCTCATGTCTTGCCATCAATATCGCAACAATAGGTGGCAACCATTCAAGCAACCTAGGAAATCAACACATCATCCACCACTCCCCAAATATCTCAAAACATGGTATCCCAAGGACCAAGCATATCAGTCACACCATCCAACACACAAACCCAAATAATCAATGCAATGGTACCCCTCATCATAACAAAAAATACCATTCTAAATCCTCCACCTCTGCCACTAGCTCCAAACATGGCCAATCAATATAGCATCACTTTGCAAGTAGTTCAGCAAGCCTACTAGAAAGCACTCTAGCAATTCAAAACCCAATAAAAAATGCAAGTCGCACAACAAGCACAAATGAAGCAAGCTACACAACAAGCCCAATAGGTAGCCCAAGCACAAGAATAAGCTTTATTACAAAAACAACAAGTTTTGCAATCCACTGAAGCCACTGAAACTTCCCAAGCTATGCAAGCATCTCAAGCTGCACAAGTAGCCCAACAAGCACAGGCTCAAGCTCAAGCCCAATATCAAGCTCAGAAAGTGTTAGTGCAAGCTCAATACTAGGCACAACTACAAGCAAATCAACAACAAGAATACCAAAAAGACCTACAATAGTATCAAGCGCAATAAAAAGAAGCCCAACAATAAGTGCAACAAGAAGCAGTTTTGGTGCAAAAACAAGCATTGTTGGTGCAACAACAAGTGTTGTTGCTGCAACAACAACAACAATCCAAACAACAAGCATTGTTGGTGCAACATTAGCAAAAAGACCAGCAACAAGATATTTTGGTACAACAACAATTACAAGCATAATAGAAAGCATTGGTTGTGAAAAAAACCCCATGAATGCACCACCTAGTCCACAGGCTACCACACTTCTCATCACTACTCCAACCAAGGATGCATTAATCTCACCACTCGACCCACAAATTGATCTATCCACCCAAATCAAGAGGCTCTCACAATAGGTATTGGATATCCAATCAGTGAAGACCCCTAAATCATAAGGGAATTTATGCCCTTATCTATTTGATAGGATCATTATGATGAAACCATTCCCACAGGGCTTAGAGATCCCAAAATTTGATAAGTATCGCAAACTGAGAAACCCTGAAGATCACATCAGGGAATTCCATGTGCACTGCATGGAAGTAGCCTATGGAAACTCCTATTTAATGAGGCTCTTCTTGCAAAGTCTGGTTGGCCCAACCATGGAATGGTTCTCCTAAATTCCACCAAGAATCCATAAATTCCAAGAAATTGTAGATGTGTTCATGCAAAATTATGCATTCAACATGGGCATGGATGTAAGCTTGTAGGAACTATCCAACCTCGAGAAAAACAAGGGAGAATAATTTGGATCTTTCTTACAACGATGGTGATCCAAGGCCAACAGAAGCAAGTGGGCCATGCCAAAAGAGCAGTAAGTCAAAACTATCATTAAAAATATTTAAGGAGCTCTGACCTTCCATATTAAAATCCAATGCATCACCACCTATGACCAACTCATCCCTAAACCTCTCAGCATAAAAATATCTCTCATCACACAAGGGGGAACACCTTCTTATCAAGATAATTTCCCATCAACAAGTTATAATGACAAACCACATACATGGGTGAAAAACAAGAATGTCACCAATGATGGGGTTGTTGATACTAAGGTTGTAATCAGTACTCCACAACCAAATGCACAACAACAAACTTATTGACAACCTCAAAATAGCAACCAGAAAACCCCTTGAACCAACACACCCTAACAATAAAACAAAATTTAGATAATTAATAATGTCAATGATCATAGTGAACCATCTACAAGAAACCTATATCCTCTAAAATGTAAGTACACACCACTTGGAGAATCGGTTGAATATGTCATGAAGTGACTGATTGATGCCAACATCATCATACTCCCTATCATTAAGAATTAACAGGAGCCTCGAGTTAATCCACCATGGTATAACTAAAATAACTTGTGTGACTTTCATAAGATAAAGGGGCACACAACAGCCAATTGCATGAGACTCAAAAACCTAATCCAAGACCTCATTGAAAACAAGACTATTTTGTTGAACATACCATGCTAGGATTTGGGAATCAAGACCTCAAGATATACATGAACTTGGTGTTAGATCACAATAAGTAAAATGATAATGGAAAATGTAAGAATTATGGCAGTGTTAACCACATCTATGACTGTTTTGTCACATCCCTAGATGAATGGTTAGGTGTTTTCAATATCCCAAGATCCAAAGCTCACTGTGGAGTCACCACACAAAGTGGAACAATCACCATCCCTAGACCATCCATGCAAGCCAAAGCACCTCCCTCAAATTCCAAATCAATCATCAATGACTACAATGTCTTGGAATAGCTAAAGAAGACCCCCATTCATATCTCCATCATAGAATTACTGAAAAAATTTTCCTGCACATAGGGATATTTTAGAAAAGGTCCTTACTAATTCTTATGTACCCAAGGACTTTGATATGGATCAGTTTCAAGCTATGGTTGGAAACATCACCATTCCAGATCTCCTCTCATTTGCTGAGCAAGATCTCCCAACCCAACCATCTCACAATCTTGCACTTCATCTGAAAGTCTTCATCCATAAGAATAAGGTCAAACAGGTCTTAGTGGATGGGGGTGCGGGGTTGAACATTTATTCCCTCAAGCTAATAAATAATGTGGGATTTTCTAAGGACATGATTGAAAAAATAAAGGATATCACCATCTGGACTTATGATGACTAGGAAAGGGTGTCTCAAGACACTATTTAGCTTCCAATTCAAGTAGAACCAACCATTATGGAAACCACTTTTCATGTCCTTGATCTCAATCTCCCATATAACATTCTTCTAGTGTGCCCGTGGATACATGAGATGAAAGAAGTTGCATCCAAATTTCATCAATGTGTTAAATTCCCCTATAAGAAGCAAGAGGTCACGATTCATGGTGATCTCAAACCCTTTGCATATTGGAAAAAACTAGAAGCCAATTTCTACAAAATCCCTCAAGTGCCAAAAAATGATGAAGGCCCTTCAACTCCGTATATAGATCCATCCAACATAGCCTCCACTTTTGGGACAAAGACACCTACCATTCTTGACATCTCTGATATCAAAATTCATTATCCAATACAATGGGTGTAGAGATTACCAAATGAATAAGGGATCCTATGTGGTAGGGGAGTTACCTCAATCCCCTAGACCCCATGGATAGTCGCAACTATCCAATATGACATCTCAAACCTTCAAAGCAGATCTCTCCAGATTCAAAAGTTACAGAGATCTAGGTCAAGAAGTGGTGGATGAAAGAGATATATCTAGTCTCCTCTATCAAGAAAAAATACCTATACCAACCCTTCCTATGGATGAATTTAACAAAGGACTTCAATTAATTTTGGGCATGGGTTATAACAAGAATGAAAGCCTTGGAAAGAACAACAACGACCAACTAAACCCCATCATTTTTGAGAAGCACGAAGAAAATATTGTCCTTGTATGTACCCCTCCGAGTATAGTCGTACGTGGTAGGATCCCCCCATTAAAGAAGCTAAAACTCCCCTTCGTTTACCAGTATCTGTAGGTCTACCCTTGGATAACTTTACCTTTGACATAACTAATGTGTGTAGTAGTGACGAAGACCCCCCAACTGACTTTCCTATGTTTTTAAAATATTCTTCCCTATTCATGATCAATACCCTATCTTTTGAGTAAGACCATCAAACCCATGCAATAAACCTAGTGTATCCCCAACTCATTGATTACAACCAATGAGGACCACCAATTCTAGACACATTCGAAAATGATGAGGCACTCTCAGAATTCATGGGATTATAGGATGCGATACCACATGGAGATCACAAACTTGGGTTCGACATCATACTAGATACATGAGCATATTATGGAGAATTGATTGAATCCTTCAATCACAAAAGTGAAAAATTGAGAATAATCTCTAGGTCTTTGAGTGGAAACCACACTATGGCAGTCTCCGACCTAAAAATAGTAAAAATAAAGGACACATCCAACAGTTAAAACCTCTCTAAGGCACCAAAGGATGATGGAATCAATATTCTTCTCAGTGCTATTCATCAAAAGAAGTCAGTGGTTCTAGCAGAACAATGCAATCTAGTTAATCTATGAACAGAAGAACTACTACACATAACATTATATGTCAAGTCACTTCTCATAGAAGAATAGGAAATCCTAGTTGCATTCCTAAAGGAAATAAAGATAAACATCACATGGACATATTTCGACATTCCTGGGCTTGATCCAGAGGTTGTGGTTCATCAGCTATTTGTATATCTTGAAGCGAAACCTACGAGACAAAAGCTGAGAAAAATGCTTCCCCAGAAAGCTTCGCTAGTCAAAATGGAATTATAAAAGCTCCTAGATTCAGGGTTCATATGGCCAATTGATTATATAGAGTGGGTCTCAAACCTTGTACCTATTTCAAATCCCACTGGGGGCGTTTGCATCTGCAAAGACTTCAGAGATTTGAACAAAGCATGTCCAAAAGATGAATTTCCACTTCCAAACATTGGCATGATCATGGAAATGATGGTACGAAATGAGATGCTATCATTAATGGACAAATTTTTAGGATATAATTGTAGACATTCAAAATTAACATTACTGATTAACATCATATTTGATCATTTTATTCTTACTTAATTAGATCAAATTAATTAATTAACCTCCTAAATTATCTTCATTTAGTTAAATCAAATATATTTAATTAAATGGCTAATAATCATTATCCTCTCATTTTGATTTATTTTAACCCATAAATTTAATTCAAAGTGTCACAATCAACCAGTCACTAGCTTAATTAATCAAATCCCTAATTAATGCTAAGACAACCCATGTCCCATCCTCTAGATTTTACCACTTGCACAATAAATCATTTATTTTGATTTATTAAAACCTCTATTTTCCTCACAAATCATATTCCCAAGGAATATTCCCCTTGTTTGAATTTTTTGTCCAAACAAATTTCCCCCCCAAATCCTTCAACCATATGCATTTAGTACCCTTTTCAAATTTCAAATGGGCACATTGGTCAAAACTTGCACAACCATGACCCATTCCCATGGTGACAAGTGGCTCTTTCCTATTTGTTGGGGATTAGTCCCACATTCCTCAATGTTTCCTCTTCTCTCTTCAATCTCACCTATAAATTCAAGGCTTCTCTCCTTCAAATACAACACACAATCTCATGCAAAGTTATTTTCTTCATTTGAGAACTAATTTTGTTGATCATCATAGCATTATACTTTCAATCATTTAGCTTATTGAAGGGTTGGGAAAAGGATACCTTCTACACAAAGAGTAGCACAAATCCACCATGGAATAGGTATACTCCTTGTCTTCTTTATATGCTTGGACTATTTTTGTCATTTTTTTTCATTTTGAAGCATGTGGTATTATTTTATGAGGATATTGGAATTGTGCTTGGTTATGCTAATCATGCTAATAATTTTTATGTGTTATATTTTTACAACCATTTGAATATTTTTATGTCCACAATAATCAAATCATGATAGCCAAGGAAGATGAGCACAAGACAATTTTCACTTGTCTATGGGGAACATATTGTTGGAATATGATGTCATTTGGGTTGAAGAATGCAAGAGAAACCTACCAAAGGGCCATGACACTGATTTTCCATGACATGATCCATAAAACTATGGAATATTACATCGATGACATATTGGCTAAATCAAAGAAATGACAGGACCACATATTATCCCTAAGCTCCATTTTTGACAGACTAGAAAATTACAAAGTGCAACTTAATCCAAATAAGTGTGTCCTCGGGGTACAATCGGGAAAAATCCTAGGATACATCTTATCTATGAGAGGAAGAGAGGTCAACTCTGCCAAAGTAAAAGCCATCCTCAAAATGGAGGCACCCAAGACATTGAAGCAACTAAGAGGACTACAAGGAAGACTCCAATCCATTCATTGATTTATAATGTAACTAGCAAACAAGGAAATCCCATATTTTCATTTACTCCACAAGGGGGTAGCATAAAAATGGGACAAGAAATGTGACCAAGAATTTGAGCAACAAGATCAACGAGTACTTTCTCACACCACCAGTTCTTATGCAGCCAATTCCTGAAAAACCCTTAATATTATATATATCGGCAACAACAACAGCCCTTGGCGCTCTGTTAGCACAACATGATGAAAATAGGAAATATAGAGCTATATATTAAATCAGTAAGATCATGGTGGGACATGAGCTGAACTATACACCCATTGAGAAAGCCTACCTAGCAGTCATGTTTGTAGAACATAAATTCAAACATTACATGCTAGCCCATCAAATCAAGCTCATTGCAAAAAGAGACCCACTCAAGCACCTACTTTCCAAAGAAACTCTCAAAGGACGAATGACTAAGTGGGTTATGATCTTAAAGGAGCATGGCATTGAGTATGTAGAACACAAGGCTATCAAAGGATAGGTAAATGCAGATAAACTAGAAGCACCTATATATGCACAAAATCCACTTTTTTTAGAGTTCCTCAATGAACCAATCTTCAACCTTAACATAGTGAATCACTAGAAAATGTATTTTAATTTATCCTACACAGAACATGGGTTAGGAGCGAGAATCTTCTTCATCGCTCCACAAGGAGACTGCATACCTAAATCATACAAGTTGTCATTCTTGTGCACAAACAACATCATGGAATATGAGGCTCTTGTAATAGGGATGAGGATTGCACACTTGCAATGGCAGATCATGGCACTTAAGGTCTACGGAGACTCACAACTCATAATAAACTAGGTAAATAATGAATATCAAATAAAGGATGATAAGTTGACCCCATACAAAAATTTGGTGGAAAGCCTTAAGGATTCCTTCACTTATATTGCATTTGAACAGCTACCAAGAGAAAATAACCTAGAAGTGGATGCAATGGCTAGGATCAAATCACTCTTGGAGATCCCACACAATGTCCCAAAACAAGCATTCCTCATTGAATAGCTTCTCATACCAGCATTTGAGGTACCAGAGTCCAAATTGGTGTGTGCAATCATTGGTCCTAGTGATCCTTGGTACCATGATATTTACACTTACCTAAAGATAGGAGTTCTCCCCACCAACATAACCCCAAACCTCAAAAGAGCCTTCATAAAAAATTCATCCTATTTCATCATCCTAGGAGATACCCTATACCATAGGAGCATTGAAGGGACATTTTTACATTGCCTAAACATCGAGGAAGCCTTGACTGCTTTAACTGAGGTACATAATGGAATTTGTTGTTCACACTGAAGCGGTATGACCTTGGCCAAGAAACTTTTGAGGATGGGATACTATTGGCCTACAATGGAAAGAGAAGCACATGACTATGTAAAAAGGTGTTTGCAATGTTAGCAGCATGGGGACCTCATCCATGCACCAGCTTAGGAGCTCAACCCAATTATCACACCTTGGCCCTTTTTGTAGTGGGGGCTCGATCTCATTGGTAAAATCACTCCCACCTCATCCAATGGCCATAATTTTATCATCACTGCCATGGACTATTTCACGAAGTGGGTGGAATCCATTCCCATGACCTACATTATAGGAAATAAGATATCCAAGTTCATCCTAAACTACCTTATTTTCCAATATGGTGTCCCTCAAGCCATTATCTCAGATAATGGAACAACTTTCAAAAATTAGGATGTTCGTGAGCTATGCCAAAAATTCAATATCCTACATCACTTTTCCACTCTGTATTATCCCCAAGGCAATGGCCAAGCAGAAGCTATCAATAAGACTATCCTAAAAATCCTCAAGAAAATAGTCAATGATGTCGGCCATGACTAGCATTTGTAGCTGAATCCAGCCTTATGGGCCTACTACACAAGCATCCACACACCAATAGGTTCAACCCCATTCTCCCTAGTCTATGGATAATTTTCCATCCTCCCCATTGAGATCGAGCTTTCATCCCTAAGAATATCAGTGTAGAATCTCATAATAGATGAAGAATACTAGGTCTCACGATTGAATGAGCTGGAACTACTAGATGAGTGACATATAGATTCCTTAAACCAGTTGCAATTCTATCAAAACCCCTTCAATTCAAGCTACAACAAGAAAATTAGAAGGCATACCTTCTAAGTTAGTGAACTAGTACTGAAGGAAAATCATAAGAATGTGCCAAATCCAGATAGAAAGGCCAAGTTTGAGCCCAACTGGCTGGGACCATTCATCGTCATCACAAGCTACAATTCAAGGGAATATTAGCTATCAACGCCTAAAGGTGAACCCCTAGAGGAACCCATGAATATCTCTCATCTCAAAAAAAAGTATCCCTAATATTTTAAGGGTAAAACCAAAAATACAAAAAAAGTCCAAAAATATAAAAATCTAAAAAAAATGAAAAAAATTGATTAAAATAGTAAAGATAAAAAATCATCCTCTAGTTAAAACCACTTCGATGGTACTTTGGGCAAGTAACTTGGTGGAAATCTAACAAGCATGTGCCTTATGTAAATAAAGCACTCTCCATCCACTAGGACCTTCACAACTTATTCTGCACAATTACCACTCATCCATCGCATTCCATCACATCCTTTAATCACCCATCGACATCTGCATTATAGCTTGATCATGTGTTTGTATCATTTTCCACCTTAGTACTACTTGGCACATTCCTAAGGTTAGTTTTTCCTACCTATATCGAAGTAGTCTACCACACCATGCTGGGGGAATGTTCTTCTACTTGCATCAAATCAGATGCATGTATATTCTTGAGATATTCTTAAAATGAAAAAATCCAAAAACATCAAAAACTCCTTGGGTGATCCCACAAAGCTAGTTTACAATTTCTGAGAGGAACTAATTTTTGATGAAATCACATATTTTTAGAAAATATAATGATTAAAGCCTTAAAAAGTTTCATTTTAAGGATTCCAATTAAAGAGGGTTTTATCAAACCATCTTAGATCAAACCCCCTTGGATAGAACCTTGCTAGTTTTAAACCATACCTATAAATGAGTCTCTTTTACACCTATCGAAATGCTGATAAAAATCAATTTTGATTTACCTTTTGGGGGATCAAATGAATTCATTTCAAATTCATTTCAAATGATTATGGTAGTCCACACAATGATCTATCCAATGAATATAATGATAATATGTTTTGGTTTTATTATGTATTTATTTTTTTAGTTTTATTAAACATAGGTTTTTCATCGAAAATGAAGGTCTTTGTTCTGCACATGTGGAAAAATAGAAAATTATCAAAATATATTTTTTTTAAATATCTTCATGCTGGGTATTGATTTCCTTGATCCATTAAAAAAATAAAAAATGAATTTCGATACATACATAAAAAGTTATGTTGTATACAGTCCGCCTATGTCTGAATTGCAATTGGTTTGACTTCGTAACTTGATTAAGGAAAAAATATTCAATAGAAAACTATGAGACCAAATGAAAGTGGTAGATATCATAGTTACAAATCTAAATTTGAAAAAATTATAATTTTATCCTTTACACAATTTTTTTTTATGTTGTATACAGTGAGTGTCACTTTTTAAAAATGTTGTTTTCTGAAAAAAACTAGTTTTCATGGGAGATGGAAAAAGAAGTCCAATCTGATTCCAAAAATTTTGAAAAAAATATTTTTTGAATCTAGAGAGAAAATGTGATAAGGCTCTAGTTTGCATCATCTTCACATTCCTCATGGTTTAGCTGTTATAGGTGCCCGAATGTGAAGATTTAGTTAAAAATAATAATTTCAGTGTCCAGTTTGGCCAAAAATTGTAAACCACTATTGTGGGATCACCCCCTTCAAAAAATCCAAAAATCCAAAAACATCAGAAAATCCTCCAAAAATTTCAAAAAAGATATTCAAAACATGTCAAAATCCAAAAAACAAGTTAAAAATCCAAAAAGTCAAAAAACAGAGTCATCTTGTCGAACTATGTCATCTCTGAGCTTGAATGTGGGAAAGGTTGAGCTTTGATTATCCCTTGAGACACATTAGGTCAATCCTTTAGGCATTTGTCATAATAATTTGGTAATCCATTTGTTAATATCACATCAATAATGAGTCGGTGTCAGTCAAACTAAATGGTCTTTTTGTGTATAACGTAGGAAAGGATAATCTTTGATCAACCCCCTAGGATAGTTTTTAAGGTTAGGTTCTTGGTCAAAATCTCTAAAATCCAAAAGAATCAAAAAATTGAAAATCTAAACATTTGTAAAACATCTCAAAAAATCCCAAATAAAAACCTCAAAACATTGCAAAATACCAAAAACATTCAAAAAACCTGAAAGAGGTGCATTCATTCCATTTCAACATTCACCTGCAATAAAAATCCACTTATTATAAATCGAATGTCACCTTCACCCTTTGGCAAAACAATCAGAAAGAAAGTTTTCAAACGTCAAGGTCTTAAGTCTAGGTCAGTAGGTAAATAGGTTGGTCAACTCTTGGTATCACTAGTCCATCATCTAGTCAATCTCAACATCATCTATTAACATCATGTACTAGGATGAATCCTTCCTACAAGGGACTTCAACATCAAGCACCACCGTAGTTTAGTCTTTTTTAGCGGTATGAAGAACATTGAATTGTTTGTGTACTTGATCTTAACCTTGTTGATTCATCTTATTGTGCTCATTCTAGAGACCTCTTGATGATGTCTAATTAAACGATTTAGAGAGAAAGGAATGGGACATTGATCTTTATCTTTTTTATGTTCTGCTTGTTGGATATTATTGTAAAATAACCTTGGCGAATACTTGCTTTATTAGGTATGCATGGAAGGTGTTTTGGATAGCTTGTTCACTATTATATTGATATGTTATGCATTTTTGTGCTTTGGTCTAAGATGTTTGAAGCTTTTGAAGTACATCCTAGTAATTTTTTCATATGTCAGGTGTGAACAAGAATACTCCTATTTGTTTGACAAGTCAAAGTCTATCTCACTAGATAATGTCATCCAGGTTGTTTGTACCTTGATGCATCGTATCTATGTGTGTTATCAAACATAAGGAAACTTATGCTCTTTACTTCTACTATCCCTAGATAAGAAATGCATCATCATCATTCATCATCATATCTAATAAAGTCTTGACAAATCATAGAATTGTTGGACTTCTACATCTCTTTGGATTCAAAGGTTGATCCCTCTCATTTTACTATCCTCTTTAACACTAACATAGTATCATTTCCTCAATGCATCCATCCTGCATTCATAAAAAAATTGCACTCTCATCATGCATAATCATGTCATCATCATAGGATAACATTATATGTCTCATCCATCTCACATGCATTGCATCATCATTTAAGTTCTTTAGGATAATATAGATTTGTTATTCTAAGAATCTTAAAAAACATCTCATTTGCATCATCATCATCATATAGATCTGTTAGTCTAACCATCCGTACATCCATATTGAACCTATTTTTATGAGATTGACCCTCAAATTGAACTCTTCGCTCAATCTCTCAAGGGGGCAATGTGCCAACGAACTTCTTTCCATTGGGGCATCCAAAAAATCATGAAAAATTTGAATTTCAATCTTGCAACATCATTCTTTGAACCAATGCAGTAGGTAAATTTCTTCAAAGAGGGGGAAAATGTAGACATGAAAATAATCAGCTAACATAAAGCATCTAATCTTGCTCTAATTAACATAAAATTCCTCTATTAATCAAATAAATTAATTTATTTGATTAATTCACTAAGGTGCATCATACTTGATTAAATTAATCAAATTATTTAATTAAGTCCTAAAGGTCCTTTGATTTGATTTAACAAATCAAATTGATTAAATAAAATGTCAAAACCCTTAAATCCCTTCAAGTTAATTAATCTAAATTAATTAACCCATAATTCTAATTACCCATCCTCTAGGTTTTGACTCAACCTAGTTCAAACAAAAACCCTTGACTAACCCACCCACTTCGACATCAAATTCATTTTATGTAATTATCTAATTACCCCTATTTTCCATCACAAGGAATATTCCTAGGAAATATTCCCTCATTAACTCCTTTTTTTTTACTTTCTTCCCCAAAAAAATTTATCCCCAAAATGTCTCAACCATATGCATTTAAAGCCATCTTTCAAATTCCAAATCCACCTAATTTCATTTATTTGCACATTCACCAAAATGTGTTCATTCCTCCTCCACTAGCATGTTGACAAGTGGAACCTTTCCATTAGCTCATGTTTGATCCCATATTACTCCCATCTCTCCATATTTCAAGCCTTTAAGCTATAAATACATGACACTTCTACTCCAAATCCATCCACAATTTGAGTATTTTCACAATAGGCATTTTTGAGTTCATCTTGCATTTTCATCTCCATCGCTTGCATTTTGCATTTTGCATCATCATCATTTGAAGCTTTTCAAGGAGGTGGGAAAGGGAATCATTTTCACATCAAAGGTGCGCCACTTCCACTATGTGATAGGTATAATTCATGTTTTAATATTTTTTTTTTATCTTTCCTTCTTGTTTTAATGTCTTATTTTGCATATCTAACATGATTCAATATCTCATAGGAGCATTTGATTTTATTAGTTTAAACTAACCTATGCTAATGTGTGTTGAGGTTTAATCTATTTTGTAGTTTCAGGTCCTTACAGTATGTTTCTCACCTTTTTGGGCCTTCTCACCTGGCTGAAACCCATGATTTTGATCGCCTCAGAGTGAGTATGTGTTTTCCCGACAAACAACCTAGATCTGATCTAGAAAAGGATGGAAAAAATATCAAAGCTTGATCTCACTTTCCCTTTTACTTCTCCTTTCACTCTTTTACATCACTTTCTTGTTTTTTCCTTTGTGCTAATGTTTGGTTTGCCATGCAATCTTCATCCTGGGGGCTTGATCATCCATCTTGCTTATTGTTGTCTCATCTTGTCAGCATGGATACATTTGGAAAACTATTTATATCCATGTTGGGCTACTTTAGTGTGAATTTGAAGCAAGTTCATCCTCTCACTAAATTGGGGACTAAATGCATCACAAATAAATGTATCTTTGGACATTTTTATGCTCATTTGGACCTTTTTTATGGATTTTGACCTAATTTTTCCTAGATTTAGTGTTGTAATGTATCCAACACATTCACATTAGGCATTGAACTCCTATAAATCAATAAAGAAACTTATGATTTCTTATTAAGGTTTTGTGAAGTGTTGTAAGACACTTTCACACATTTCTAGGACCTTTCTAATGTATTTCACTTAAATAAACTCTTTTTTCTACTTACCAAGCCTCATTTAAAACTATTGTAAGGAGTTTTATAACAAGTTCTAACACTTTTCTAGGGTTTTCATGAATAATTTGACCCTTTCTTATGCTTAAATGGCCCCTTAATGCACTTACAGGTCATACTTAAAAGTGTTGTTGAGAATAATCTTGTTAAACATCATTAAATACACTTTAATTCCTAACACCTAGGAAAATTGTCTTGGTGGGACCAAGTCATCACTTGGAGTGACTTAGTCCCATTTGGTTTAAAAATCAAAAATTATTTTATAATTCTAGTGGGATATTATTCTCTAGACCTTGAGGTCGGCCTATGATGAGGTATTTTTGAGAATTAGGTCATAATCATGTATAAATAAAGGGTTTACCCCTCATTTTCAAACCTACATATCTATATATCAAGCTATCTATCTATCTATCTAGCTAACAAGCTGGCTAATTCATCCATTCAATCATTTAAGAATTCATCCATTAAAGCATCTACTTACATATCTTCAGATTTATACTTTAAGGGTTTGGTGAGTTGTAGCATTGCATGTTGTTCATTCATCAATCTCTTTCCATTTCATTTGATTTTCAAAGGTTTGATTACCAAACTGGGGTTTGACCAAAGCAAAGCCCTATTTTCTAACCCTTAACCTTTTTTCCTTCTTTGCATGTTTGTTTTTTAGGTCTTGTATGTAGATTTTTCAAGAGAAAGATGTTAAAAGGTTTCAGCATCATTCAAATTCAATAGAGACCTAAACAAATCTTGGAGATCACCCAAAGGCCAAAGTGTGTAGATTCAGATCTGGATTCTTGTCAAGAACTAAAGTATAGACTAAAATCTATTGATTGCATCTTCAAGATTATTGAAAGTTAAAGGTAGACTAATTCACCATCATTGGAAAGTTAGTCCCACTATTGGGCTTGAAAAATGATTTTTATAGTTTTCGATACACATTTTCCTAAAACTTATTCCGACAGAATCTACCCAAAATAGGAATAAGTCACCCAACTTGGCGTAAGTGTCCCAATTGGCTTCAAAAACAATTTATATAGGATTCTAGAGCCTCCCTACATCAATTTTTAGTTTCTAGGTGCACCTCTCTAGTCCCTTTCATGTTTTTAATTTTTGTTTGCATTCTTAGGTCATTTTTCATATCATATTGTGTTTTCAAACATCTTGCATTTCATTAGTTTTGCATTAGTATTCAATCTCTTTTATCAGTTCTTTGCATCTATGGAATTTCATTCATACATATTTCAATCATATTTTCATTAGTTTTGAGTGAACCCCCAATCTTTCGTGGAAGAACCTTCTCCTTTTATGTGAAAAACCCTAGATGTGTAAGAGAGCATCCTTCTACAAAAATTTATGGTTTAGTATTATTTAGATACCCTTTTTAGTAAAACATTTTTTTATCTTCATTTGATCACATTATATAATACTATTTGAAGAATTTGAAGAGATAGAAAAATTTCTATACATTACTAAAACCATTCACAAAATGTATTTTTAGTGATTCGAATATTTAAAAGCACAAAATTTTACTTGAAGATGATTAAGTAAATATAATCATAATATTTATACATGGACATTTATATCTTGAGTAGTCTTACTTAGATTAGTTTATATGTTGACATCAATCTGAGAAAAAATTCTGAAAGAAAGAAACAACTTACAAAGAAATCATTGAGATTAGGAGGTTGAATCTTCATTTGGTTTTTAGTGAAATTTCAAGATTAAATTGTAGGAAAAAAGGAGAGTGATAATTTAATAGAATACAAAAATAAAACATATCAATATGGGTGATACACTTTAAAAAATACCATTTTCATCACATTATCAATATAGAGTTGAATAGTCAATGAAAACAATAAAATATTACTACTAAAATAAACTCAAAGAAGTGTAACGTAGAAAAAATGTATCCTTAGATATTTTCACGCTCATTTAGGTCTTTATTGTTAATTTTGACCTAGTTTTTCCTAGATTTAATGTTGTAATGTGGTCAAGACATTCACATTAGGTCCTGGACCCTTGTGAATCAATAAGAATTCTATAGTGTCGTGTAAAAGTGTTGTAACCCACTTTCACACTTTTCTAGGACCCTTTTATTATATAAATCACTAAATAACCTTTTTTTATCATTTACCAAGCCTTATTTCAAAGTTTTGTAAAGATTCGTAACAAAATCTCACATTTTTCTAGGCTTTTCATCAATAATTACACCTTTCTTATGCTTTAATTGACCCCATTTTACACTTATAGGCCTTATTTAAGTGTATTTTTGGAATAAACCGAATAAACATCATTTAACATATCTTAATTCCTGACACCCACTTAAATTTCCTAAGTTGGACCAAAGCACCACTTGGGGTAAATTAGTCCCATTTGGCTCAAAAATCAAAACAAGTTCAAAATTTTGGTGGGTTTTTATTTTCTATGACCTAAGGTTGGCCTATGATGTGGTATTTTAAGGAATTAGGGCATAACTGTGTATAAATATGAGGTTTTCTAATCATTTTCACCCCTAAGACCTAGAAGACCTTCACTCTTTATTCTTCATTCATCATTCTTCTCAAGCAAGCTAGGCTTTTGACATTCTAAGTCATCAAGAAGCATTCAAGTGCATATTTTTCATCCATTGCTGCATAAATTCAAGATCTATCACCATGGAAAGTATCTAATTCCTTCATTTCATGTTCATGCTTCATCTTATTTCTTCATTTGATTTAATTACCTAAAAGGGGTTTGAAAAAGGAAAAACCCCATGCCCTATTATTCAACATTTCTCTTTTCTTTCCTTGTGTGTTTGCAGATCTAAGTACTTTGAAGGCTTGAAGATGATTGAAGAATAGGTTGCTAATTTTTTGAAGTCATATCTTTGTTGGGAAAATCAAAATATCCACTAAAAGTCACTTATAGTGTCAAAAATTAGGGTTTCGGATCCTGGTACCTAGAGGAGTAGAAAGTGCAGACCTTGAGAGCTTCAAATTCCACTTTCAAATTTTCAAAAAAGTAAAAGAGGACTAAGTCACCATTAGTGGTGAATTAGTCCCACTACACATGTTTTTAAGAGATTTATCTAGATTTAGATACCCATTTGGCTAAAACGGGCACCAGAACTATTTTCCAAATCTAGGACTAAGTCACCCAGAATGGCATAAGTGTCCTAGTAGGTCAAAATTCTAGAATCAATAGCATTTCTAGTCTTCATTCTAGCCCTCAACATATTTCTAGGTGTAGATCTTTAGTTCTATAGTTTTCTATTTTGTTTCATATTCATCTCTAGTTCATTTAATATATATGTTTGCATACTACATTGTGTTTTCAATTATTTTATGCTTTCCAAGTTTACACTTGGTGGTGAATCCCTTCTATATATTTTCATCCCCAAAATCTCTCCCTTTGAAAAATTTCATTCTCCTTTGTATCGAAGTTTCAAGTGTTTGTTCTTGAATGAATTTTAGATCTTTGTGTCTCTCCCTTTATGTGCAAAACCCTAGAGGTGTGAGAGGTGGTAAAAAATATATTGTTCATTTCGGCGAACCTAAATTTTGAATACTTTCTTTTTTGGTTGGGAGTCTATTATCACCCTAGATTTAGTTGGCATTGCATTTGCAATTTGTTAAAATTGCATTCTAGGGTTAATTTTTTTTTGGATTCATCAAAGTTCATATAGTTTTCATTTTGCACCTTAAATCATTGATAATCATATAAAATATACATTTACATTTCCTCTTTCGGTCATCCAACCTCAAAAACATCAAAACCAACTAAAATTGTATATTTTTTTTGACAAAAACCCTAACTAGGACTCATTCACCATTCTAGGTGACTTAGTCCTGTTGATAGTGAAAATGACACAAACAACGTTAAAACATAATATTTCTACTCTATTTCACTTGAAAAAGAAAGACAACATATAGTAGCCTAATTCCCAAGGTCCTGGTAGTTGGTTCTCAACTGTCTAGTGTCACTCAATTAGTTCATGCAACTGTAATATTCAAGGGGCCTGTGATAGTAACAAAGAATACAAGCAATGATTTGTTCATCGAGCTATTCTTCACAATGGAAGCGGGTTTTAAATAAAAAGAAAAAGATAAATCAGAGGGTAAATCAGTGAACATGAATCAAACTTATCTAGCATCCAGACATATATCTTCAAAAATGAATTTTTTCCAACAGATCAAGAAAACCAAAGAATGACACAATTTATAGAATAATCCATACTATTGCATGCATCTAAGGTGCTTATTTTAACATTACAATTTGTATATCACAAATATTTCAAAGATTCCAAAAATAACACATATTCATTCATTGCCAAGATCATAGATCAATAGAATTCAATAAATCCAATTCATCGATAATCTAATGAGATAATCCTTAAATCTGGCTTCTTCTAATTACTTTCATCACATAAGAAACAATTGTGCTTCAGTACAATCACTGGCATATAGATAGATTATAACTCATTAACCTTATCAAGTAAAACAACTTAATTCTAACACCATATTGCATAAACCTATAATTTTATTTAACTGTAAATTGAAGTTCAATGTATCTCTATAACACAATCAAAAATTTATATCTCCTACAATCAAGTGGCCAATTCTATTCTCTATTAGCTGACTGTTACAATATAATACCCCAAGTGTATTTATAGAAATACAAAAAATTTAACTCCTCTTCTATTTTAAGTCAACCCACCCTTTTAGGGATTACAGTTATCTTTGGAAACTCAGTTAAATTGGAAGAAAAGAGAATAGGAGAGAAGAAATCCATGCGCTTCAAAAACTGCTAGTCCTGCATGCAACATGCAAAGAAGAGAATAAAGCCATTCATGCACCAGATTTACGCAAGCAGAGTTTGTTCGGCTATGTACTCATCAAAACTGGAGAATACTTGTTGTCGTATGTCCAATTTAGGCCCATCCACCCAGCTGGCTTCAAACTTAATTCTTTCCAATTCTCCTGTAGCAAAGCCTCTCATATCCTTCAGCTTTGTCAATTCTCTCTTAGCTGCCCTTATCTCTTCTTTGATGTCCATAAATCGATCTATCAGAATATCTTCACCATCATCTCCTCTCTACATAACGTCTTTAAACCTTTCATTCAACTTCTCCTTTATCTGGCTTAAAGGTAGGCCTCCCTTTACTAGTACCTCCATGTTCACAATAATGGCAATGATGGCTTCCAAATCCTCAAACTATTCCCTCAGATCCTTGACAGAATCTTGAACTTCATTTCTATGCTTATACAAAAAATCTGATCTAAATCGGAGTATGCAAGAAGTCTTCTCCAAGAAATCCTTATTATCTTCTTCTAGTATAGATTGTTCTAGGAGAGTAGTTTCTAGAAATTTATTAACTTCTTTTAATTTTTGGTTGTATCCTATGTACTCCTCCTCTTGTGCTTCCAATGTTTTAACATATAGATTCATTTCTTCAATCAGTCCCTCAGTCACTTTGTAGATATTGAAACTATCTTCCAATACTTTATTTATTTCTTCATTCAACTTATCAACCCATCGATCCAATATCTATGCCTTGCCCCTCACCTGTACCAAATCATCTACTTCCTTCTTGCTCAACAAAATTGGGGTCTCAATAGCAGCAACCTACTATGATCTTAGAGCAGAAACACTTTTTAGAGAAACATACAACTGATCTAACTGAGCCTTAAGCTCATCTTTCCTTCGTTTGTCCTTTAGCATTCTTGACTTGGTTGAGGATGCTACCACATCAATTAAATTAATTTTCTGATCCCTGGTAGGTCTCCCCAAATTAACAGTGCCTAGCTGATAATCTATCAATTGCATGTCTCTTGCCTTGTCTATCATGGGTATAGCACATTCAGCCACAATTTATCCTTTGTCAGTTAGCCTAGTAGAATGCAGAATCTTGGCCTTCTTTTGAGGCCTTTCTCTCTCAAACTCCTTCATCATATCCTCCTAATTGAGAGCTTGAGAAGGTGTCGATGCTCTCTTTTGAAGATCTAATTTCAACCAAGTGGGAGCACCTGGAGTAACAGTCATCATGGTTGAAGAAGCGGGGGCAGTAGATAAAGGAGGTTTCACATTTATTTGAGGCTGAGAATCAACCCTCTGTTTATGTTGCAGCTCTTGTTCCACACTTGTTTGTACCAGCTTTTCAGCTTCCTCTCTATCCTTTTGTTCTTTTATTCTCTTATCTTCTTCCTCCTTCTTCAACCTTTCTTCTTCTAACCTTTCCTTTTCCAATTCCCTTTTCCTTTCTTCCTCTAAAGCTTTAATCTTTTTTGCATCTTCTTTTTCTTGTTGTTGTTTTTGATCAGTTCTTTGGCCTCTTTCTTCTTTTGCAACCGTTATGCTTCCTCTTTCTCTTTGTGATCTTCTTCAGCAAGCTTTAACTTAGCCACCAGAACTTCTATCTGCATTCGATGTCTTCCCTTTTCCTCCTCAAGGTCATGAAATTTTTTGTATCAATTCCAATTTATAATTCTCTTCCTTTACCCTGAGCTCATGTTCTTTTTTCCTTTGTTGCTACTCTATTTCATCAGCCTTTGACTTAGCTTCTATGTGTTGTTGCTGCAATATGGCATCAACTTGTACCTTGGCATCAATTACCCTTTCTTTCTCTATTGTTGCAGCAAGTGCTTGATCATCAGTAGCCTTCTTGGCTTCCTCAAATAATGCCCATTGATCCTCCTATAGAGGCATATATTCTTCCACATCCCTCTCCAATAGAGTCTCATAGGAATTTGTTCCAATATCATGAATTTCTACCTCTACTTATTTTCCCTTCATGGATTCAACAATATTATGAAGATTCCCATTTTGCACTTCTTCACTTTCTTGTTTTGCAAGTGGAACTTGACTAGAGGACTCACCTAATGCACGCATATAAGCAACCAATCCTATTTGGGCATCTCCCTCTTGTGTCTTTCGTTCATCTTGAACTGCTGCTTCAAGCTCTATTTCTTCAATATCTGGATGGAGGAACTCCAAAGGCTCCTTGGGAGGTGTCTTTCTTTTGATTCTTTTATATCCTTTCCCATTTTTAGGAGTTGGTCCTTGAGGAGTTTTGGTTCTTAGAACCACCCATTGAATGCTTCTATCCAAGACTGCTCGCCTTACCTGCTTAATATCAATGGTTTCCTCACTATCCTGGTCAATCAGATCCAGGCTTTTAGTCCCAATGTTTAAAGCTTCATACGATGGATCCAATACAACTCCATCATCCACCAATGTGTCAGGAATTCCATTTTTAATCCCAAGCTCAGCCATGAGTGAGACGAGCAACCTCTCATAATTCTTCTTTTTGAGGTCATACTCATCCTGTCAGTCACTCCAGAAATCTTCCAACAAATTGAAATGTTTATCCAAAATAGAGGGTAGCAAGGAATTCATTTTATTCTTCAGGTCAAAATACCTCTGATTTGTATACAAAACTAATTTTAGATGTATCAACTCACTACACACTACCTTTTCTCCCACCAAATGCTGAAAATTGTATTCACCCAACTGAATGGGAAACTTATGACATCCTATTTTGTGTTTCAATGTAAACTAGGCATTAACCCCTAGAGCTTGATAAACAAATTCCATCAATACTATCCTATTATTGCAACATCTTGGTAGGAAATGTGGATGATCTTCAAACCCAGATAGCCCAAAGTGTGTGAACCTAGGGTATTAAATGTACCAACATCCCCATTCAGTGATAAATGCCATAGCATCTTGGCTCAGTTTGTACCCAGCATCTCCATTGAGCTTGTTAATGATCACATATAGGAATGCATCATTAACCCTTCTGAATTGAGTCTCAGCAACCTATAGGGACAACTAGTTATAATGATCCCATACTTTCCTCTGTCCCTTAGCCTCTCCTATTATCCCCACTCTATTCAGACCTGGGATGATACCTACTCTTGTTGCTACATACACAATATAAGAATTCATGAAAGAGCATTTAGTTTCCCTAACCCTGGTCAATTGATCATGAATGGCATCTGAAACAATCATCGGCCAATCGAATTATTTGCTGCCATTTAAGATTATTTGGATGAAGGGAAACATCCACTCCTTGAAATGAAAGGCATCCCTCTTCCCAAAGGCCCTAGACAACATCATTATTAAATCCGATACTTCTTTATAAAAATATACCCTATTTGGTTGGTCCGAGAGCTTGGTTAGAGACTTCTTATTTGTTTTTAACCACCTTTTCTTCAAGTGAAACTTGTTGGATACCTTGTACTTGCTATATTTCTCAAGGGCCTATACCTTAGTTAACTACACCAAGTTCTTTGGATCCAGGACACTAAACATAGATTGAAACATTTGAGGACTGAGATCAATGATTACATTATCTTGTGAATCCATGCATTGTCAGGTAGCCATATTGTAAGCTCCTACAACTGTCATGATTAACTCTACGCATTGGATTGATAGAGGAAATAGGGTGATATGAGCCAAACTAGAATCCACTATTCTTTTAGTTCTTAGTGTCACATCCTCATTGAATGTATCAGCATATGATTCCTCAAAGTTGTATTGGCCCATATTGGTATGAGTTATGTCAGACCAATCCGATTCTACTTTGCTTCCAATGGCAACAAGACTCCTATGGTTATACCTCAAGGTATAAGGTAACTTTTCTCGCTTTATCTTCTTGGTCTTACGTGTTGCCTTTGATGTTCCTATAGGTCGGTTCCTTTGGGAGGCTTCTCCTGATGTCCTCGACATTCTTTAGCTTTCCTGCAATAAAACCTCTAGTTAGATCCTTGAATAAACATCACAAAATATGACCTAAAATCATACCTTTCATACCTACATCGGAAGTGAAACAAAACATAAAACATTCTAAACAGTCTTCTTTAAAACACTACCGGATCAGAGCAAAAACTGATATCAAGATTAAAAAAATAACGAGTGGGCCTGGAGTCGGAACTAGAATGGTGATCGGAATCGGGACCGGAATGGAAACGAACTTGGTTTCTTTCAGATTTTCTATTTTCATATTTCGTTTCGATTTCGATTCCAATTTTGACTAGGTTATCGTTATTTTGAAATAAAGCTTCTCACTATAAGCAGACTCAGAGACAAGATGGAAAATGGAATTGACACTAATTATAAAATATGCCCAAAATCTAAATAAATTCTGATCTCGCTTCTACCTAGGTTGACCATGACGTCATAAATGATTTTCGTCAGTTTAAAGCATAACTTCATGATTAAAGACTACGTCATATTAAATGAAAAGGGGCTAACATATAACATGATAAGACCATCTCCATATGACTAGAGGTGACTATACTTTTAAGGCATCATATTTAAAATTTGAAAATGTGAAATATAGAAATGTATCTAAACCCTAACTAAAAACCCAATATAAAAACTAGGGCACGAATTTAACCCTTCCTAACTTAACTAGACGAATGCACAGCAAAAACCCTAAGTAAAAACAAGATTTAACCAACCCTAACTCACTGTAAAACCTAAATTTAATCTATCTCACTATAACACCCTAATTTAATCAACGCAATTAAAAACCAAAGTAGCACAACTCGATCATGACAAAAATTTGAAAACGACTGTGCCCTAAAAAAAAGAAATACCAGATAAAAAGCAAAAAAAAACAGACAAGAACAACAAACAAACAAACAAAAACAAAGAAAAACTAATCATGCAAACCTACTGAAAATTATGAACCAGCCCAAAGCAAAACAATCTAATAGAAACAAGAAAACACAAAATCAAATAAAAGAAGAATGAGAATAGGAACCCTACCTCAAATGCAATTAAATAGTTAAAAAATTCTAAATAAATCCGCAAGAAACTGTCTCCTCTTTTTTCAATCCATTCACTCCAGAAAAACTCAACTATTGCTCTACTTTTCTCTTCGATTTCTTAATAACAATAATGATAACTATGCGTTCAATCCCTAATTCAAGAAAAAACTAGCATTTTCATGCATGCATGACACCTGTCATTAATGCCATTAATGGAGTGTAGCAGAGTCGGAACTGTAGAAGAACTAACCCATTAATGTTGTGTGACTTCAGTAAAAGTGTCAACGACCAAAACACGGCACGAGCGGAATCGGAAATGAAAATGGACCTGGAAATTTGAGTATTTTCTCAACTTGGTTCCCATCCCAGGTCTAGTTCTACCAACAAAGAAAAAAATAGAAACAAAATGACCGACACAAGAAAACATAACATAAAAACTTAGTCTAAAACAAAAGTCCAAAAAGCGAACGCGGAATCAAAATCGGAATTGATTTTGGAATTTTGAATAAAAGAGCAACTGAACTTTCACTCCGGGTCTGGCTCTAACAAAGACAAGACAAAATGTTAAAAAGAAAGCTTTTTGGGATGGAGATTAGACTGAGTTTTAAAGAAAGAAACCCGATTCGGTTCTAGTTCAGGCTCCGACAGACCAAACCAAAGAGAACCAAAGTGTTGGAAACAAAAGGACTCCAAACTTTGTTTGAAAATTAACCATGGATAAAAACATAAAGGGGGACCCATTTTGACCAAGGAAAAAGATTAGGTGGTTATGCAAGGCATAAAAAATGGCGACTCGGCTGGGAAAATGGTTTACCCATTTTCAAAAAAACCCAAAGAAAATTTCAGTCACCTAAAACTACTTGGTTTATAAAGCATGCTAACTTGAATAAGATTACATATATCTAGAATAAGGTTGAGCTGGAATCTCATATATATGTGTTCATGAGTTACTTTTGAATCTGAGTGTGTGCCTATATTGTGCATCATTCTTTATAGATACTTTCTTTGTTCCTGAACAACTATACCTAAGATTCAATCTACATAGGTTGTGTCATTTAACTATCGTGCAATAAAATCCTAGGAATTTCTCTACTGCAAGACAAGCGTCCATAGCCCTAACAAAGATACCTATAGTTCTCTCAAAGCATTGCTCTACTACCATCCATGCATCCATAGCCCCGATAGAGATCCTTGATTACCCACTTGATATTGAGTTTGCCTTCTTCTTTCTTCTCTTTTATTAATTATCATTTCATTTTTTTTAATCCCTTCCTAGTGGAAATATTTTATGCACCTTCCTCCATACTCAGACATAATGTATCTAAACTGTAGGTTGAGAACTACAATGGATTTAATAATAGTCTTAGAATCAGATTTTTCACCTGAATGAAAGGGTAGAGCTACTCCAAAACAAATAGGTATTTACTTAGGTAGATGTTTTTCTAATTTGGTGATAGATCTTTGATCACAATTCATGAGATATTCACAATGTATCTTTTATCCTTAATAACTTTTCCAACCCAAACTAGAATGGTCATAAAATATGAGTTTTAGAAAAAAATCCTTTTCAATGGTGATGATGAAAATAGCTAAACCAATTTCCCTCCTAGTACCAGTAGCATACTTTGAATAACAACCCCTTCTCTTGGGATGAACAAAATGAGGATCCCCAACGAAACAAGACAAAACAAAACAAACAAACAAAAACACAAGACTAAAAACTAAAATTAAAATGGAAACCTAATTACATATTATAGAGTATAATACATTTTCTTTAAAACATCAAACCTTCTATACACAAAAATAGTGCTTGAGAAACCAACCATTAACTGGCAATGGAACAGGCTCTCCTGTTAAGGTACTTAAATGAAAAGCATTCTTGCCTAGTATCTCAGCCACATGATAAGGACCTAACCAAAGTCTATCAAACTTCTGGTGATCTCCTTTCTTCTCTCTGGCCTTATCCCATAATAACACAAGATTTGATATCCTAAAATCTTTTATCTTGGCTCTTTTGTCAAACCAATGTTTAATGACAGCTTGATGTCTAGATAATTGCTGCAAAGAAGCATCTTTTTGCTCTTCCATGTTCAGTAAATTAAGTAGTCTAACCTCAATCCTATCATACTTAGTATAAAATTCCTGCATGAACTTAAGAACATGTATCTATAAATGGATTGGGAAGATAGGGTCTTGGCCATAGACTAGCTTAAAAGGTGAATTTCCTAGAGCTAGTTTGATTCTGGTTCGATATGCCCATAAGGAAAATCTCAATTGGCTGTGCCAGTCCCTAGGTTTATTCTCTAAAAACTTTCTTCTTACTTCCAACAAGTTTTTATTTGTGGACTCAACCACTCCATTTCCCTAAGGGTAGTAATTGGAAGAATAATTTAAAACAATTTTATGTTCATATGCCAATGAAATGAATTCAGCAGAAGAAAAAGCAGGGCCGCATCTTCTTTTTCTTATTGTTGTTTTTTGATTAGTTCTTTGGCCTCTTTCTGCTTCATCTTTCTTTTTGTGATCTTCTTCAGCAAGCTTTAACTTAGCCACCAGAACTTCTCTCTCCCTTCAATGTCTTGCCTTTTCCTCCTCAAGGTCATCAAATTTTTTGTATCAATTGCAATCTATCATTCTCTTCCTTCACACTGAGCTCATGTTATTTTTGCCTTTGTTGCTACTCTATTTCATTAGCCTTTGACTTAGCTTATATGTGTTGTTTCTACAATATGGCATCAACTTGTACCTTGGCATCAATTACCCTTTGTTTCTCAATTGTTGTAGCAAGCGCTTGATCATCAACAGCCTTCTTGGCTTCCTCAAATAGTGCCCACTGATCCTCCTCTATCAACACCTGTTCAGTATCCTCCTCTAGAGGCATATTTTCTTGCACATCCCTCTCCAACAGAGTCTCATCAGAATCTGTTCCAATATCATGAATTTCTACCTCTACTTCTTTTCCCTTCATGGATTCAACAATATTATGAAGATTCCCTTTTTGCACTTCTTCACTTTGCTGCTTTGCAAGTGGAACTTGACTAGAGGAATCACCTAATGCACATGTTGAAGCAACCAGTCCTATTTGGGCATCTCCCTCTTATGTCTTTTGTTCATCTTGAAGTGCTACTTCAAGCTCTATTTCTTCAATATCTGGATGGAGGAACTCCAAAGGCTCCTTGGGAGGTGTCTTTCTTTTGATCTTTTTATATCGTTTCCCCTTTTTAGGAGCTGGTCCTTGAGGAGTTTTGGTTCTTAGAACCACCCATTGAATGCTTCTATCCAAGACTGCTCGCCTTACCTACTTAACATCAATGGTTTCCTCACTGTCCCTGTCAATTAGATCCAAGCTTTTAGTCCCAATGTTTAAAGCTTCATACGATGGATCCAATACAATTCCATCATCCACCAATGTGTCAGGAATGCCATTTTTAATCCCAAGCTTAGCCATCAGTGAGACAGGCAACCTCTCATAATTCTTCTTTCTGAGGTCATACTCATCCTGTCGGTCACTCCAAAAATCTTCCAACAAATTGAAATGTTTATCCAAAATAGAGGATAGCAAGGAATTCATTTTATTCTTTGGGTCAAAGTACCTCTGAGCTATATACAAACCTAATTTTAGATGTATCAGCTCACTACACACTACCTTTTCTCCCACCAGATGCTAACAACTATATTCACCCAACTGAATGGGGAACTTATGACATCCTGTTTTGTGTTTCAATGCAAATCGGGCATTAACCCCCAGAGCTTGATAAACAAATTCCATCAATACTATCCTATTATTCCAACATCTTGGTAGGAAATGTGGATGACCTTCAAACCTAGATAGCCTAAAGTATGTGAACCTAGGGAATTGAATGTACCAACCTCCCCATTCAGTGATAAATGCCATAACTTCTTGGCTCAGTCTATACCTAGCATCTCCATTGAGCTGGTTAATGATCACATATAGGAATACATCATTAACCCTTCTGAATTGAGTCTCAGCAACCTATAGGGATAGCTGGTTATAATGATCCCATACTTTCCTCTATCCCTAAACCTCTCCTATTATCCCCACTCTATTCAGTCCTAGGATAATACCTACTCTTGCTGCTGCATACACAATATAAGAATTCATATAAGAGCATTTAGTTTCCCCAATCCTGGTCAATTGATCATGAATTGCATCTGAAACAATCATTGGCCAATCGAATTGTTCAGTTCCATTTAAGATTATTTGGATGAAGGGAAACATCCACTCCTTGAAATGAAAGGAATCCCTCTTCCCAAAGGCCCTAGACAACATCATTATTAAATCCGATACTTCTTTATAAAAATCTACCCTATTTGGTTGGTCTTAGAGCTTGGTTAGAGACTTCTTCTTTGTTTTTAACCACCTTTTCTTCAAGTGAGACTTGTTGGATTCCTTGTACTTGCTATATTTCTCAAGGGCCTCTACCTTAGTTAACTACACCAAGTTCTTTGGATCCAAGATAGTAAACATAGATTGAAACATTTGAGGAGTGAGATCAATGATTAAATTACTTGTGAATCCATGAATTGTCAGGTAGCCATATTGTAAGCTCCTGCAGCTGTCATGATTAACTTTGGGCATTCGATTGATAGAGGAAATAGGGTGATATGATCCAAACCAGAATCCACTATTCTTTTAGTTCTTGGTGTCACATCCTCATTGAATGTATCAGCATATGATTCCTCAAAGTTGTATTGACCTATATTAGTATGATTTATGTCAGACCAATCCAATTCTACTTTGCTTGCAATGGCAACAAGACTCCTGTGGTTATACCTCAAGGTATAAGATAACTTTTCTTGATTTATCTTCTTGGGCTTAGGTGTTGCCTTTGATGTTCCTACAGGTCGGTTCCTTTGGGAGGCTTCTCCTAATGTCCCCAACATTCTTTAGCTTTCCTGTAACAAAACCTCTAGTTAGATCCTTGAATAAACATCACAAAATATGACCTAAAATCATACCTTTCATACCTACATCGGAAGCAGAACAAAAAATAAAACATTCTAAACAGTCTTCTTTAAAACACTACTGGATTGGAGCAAAAACTGTTATCGAGATTAAAAAAATAATGGGCAGGCCCAGAGTCAGAACTGGAATGGTGATCGGAATCAGGACCAGAATGGAAATGAACTTGGTTTCTTTCAGATTTTCTATTTGCATATTCTGTTTTGATTCCAATTGCAATTTCGACTAGGTTATCGTTATTTTGAAAAAAAGCTTCTCACTATAAGCGAAGTCGGAGATGAGATGGAAAATGGAATTGACACTAATTATAGAATACGCCCAAAATCTAAATCAATTCTAATCTCGCTTCTGCCTAGGTTGACGATGACGTCATAAATGATTTTAGTTAGTTTAATGCATAAATTCATGATTAAAGACTACATCATATTAAATGAAAAGGGGCTAACATATAACATGATAAGACCATCCCCATATGACTAGGGGTGACTATACTTTTAGGGAATCATATTTAAAATTTGAAAATGTGAAATACAGAAATGTATCGAAACCCTAAACTAAAAACTCGATATAAAAACTAGGGCACGAATTTAACCCTTCCTAACTTAACCAGATGAATGTGCAACAAAAACCTTAAGTAAAAACAAGATTTAACCAACCCTAACTCACTGTAAAACCTGAATTTAATCTATCTCACCGTAACACCCTCATTTAATCAATGCAATTAAAAACCAAAGTAGCATGATGCGATCATGACAAAAATGTGAAAATGACCATACCCTAAAAAAAAGAAATACCAGATAAAAAGAAAAAAAATGAAGACAAGAACAACAAACAAACAAAGAAAAACTAATCATGCAAACCTACTAAAAATTATGAACCAGCCCAAAGCAAAACAATCTAACAGAAACAGGAAAACATGAAATCAAATAAAAGAAGAACGAGAATAGGAACCCTACCTTGAACGCAAGTAAATAGGTAAAAACTTCTGAAGAAATCCGCAAGAAACTGTCTCCTCTTTTTTCAATCGATTCACTCCAGAAAAACTCAACTGTTGCTCTACTTTTCTCTTCGATTTCTTAAAAACAATAATGATAACTATGCATTCAATCCCTAATTCGGGAAAAAACTATCAGTTTCACGCGTTCCTAACACCTTTCATTAATGCCATTAATGGAGTGTAGTAGAGTCAGAACTGTAGAAGAACTGACCCATTACTGTTGTGTGACTTTAGTAATAAGTCGATGACCAAAACCCGGCAGGAGCCGAATCAGAAATGAAAATAGACTTGGAAATTTGAGTATTTTCTCAAATTGGTTCCCATCCCAGGTTTGGTTCCGCCAACAAATAAAAAAAGAGAAACAAAATGACAAAATATAACAAAATGACCAACACAAGAAAACATAACATAAAAACTTAGTCTAAAACAAAAGTCCAAAAAGTGAAGGCGGAATTAGAATCAAAATTTATTTTGGAATTTTGAATGAAAAACCAACTTAACTTTCATTCCGGCTCTGGCTCCGACAAAGACAAGACAAAATGTTGAAAAGAAAGCCTCTCGGGATGGAGATCAGACTGATTTTTAAAGAAAGAAACCCGATTCAATTCTAGTTCCGGCTCCAATAGACCAAACCAAAGAAAAACAAAGTGTTGGAAACAAAAAGACTCCAAACTTTGTTTGAAAATCAACCAAGGATAAAAACATAAAGGGGCACCCATTTTGACCAAGGAAAAAGATGGGGTGGTTATCCAAGGAATAACAAATGGTGACTCGGCTGGGAAAAAGGTTTACCCATTTTCAAAATACCCAAAGAAAATTTTGGTCACCCTAAAACTACTTGGTTTATGAAGCATGCTAACTTGAATAAGATTAGATATATCTAGAATAAGGTTGAGCTAGAATCTCATATATATGTGCTCATGAGTTACTTTTGAATCTGAGTGTGTGCCTATATTGTGCATAATTCTTTATAGATACTTTCTCTGTTCCTGAACAACTATACCTAAGATTCAATCTACATAGGTTGAGTCATTTAACTATCATGCAATAAAATCTTGGGAATTGCTCCACTGCTAGACAGGCATCCATAGCCCCAACGGAGATACCTCTAGTTCTCTCAAAGCATTGCTCTACTGCCAGCCACACATCCATAGCCCTGATAGAGATACTTGATTACCACCTTGATATTGAGTTTGCCTTCTTATTTCTTCTCTTTTTTTTATTATTTCAAAGCCTTGCTCGTGGAAATATTTTATGCACCTTCCTCTATACTCAGACATAATGTATCTAAAATGTAGGTTGAGAACTACAATGGATTTCATAATAGTCTTGGAATCATATTTTTCACCTGAATGAAAGGGTAGAGCTACTCCAAAACAAATAGGTATTTACTTAGGTAGATGTTTTCCTAATTTGGTGATAGATCTTTGATCACAATTCATGAGATATTCACAATGTATCTTCTATCCTTAATAACTTTTCCAACCCAAACTAGAATGGTCATTAAATATGAGTTTCAAAAAAAAATCCTTTTCAATGATGATGATGAAAATACCTAAACCAATTTCCCTCCTAGTACCAATAGCGCACTTTGAATAACAACCCCTTCTCTTGAAATGAACAAAATGAGGATTCCCAACGAAACAAGACAAGATGAACAAAATGAGGATCCCCAACGAAACAAGACAAAACAAAACAAACAAACAAAAACACAAGACTAAAAACTAAAAATAAAACAGAAACTTAATTACATATTATATAGTATAATACATTTTATTTTAAACATCAGACCTTCTCTGCATGAAAATAGTGCTTGAGAAACTAACCATTAACTGGCAATGGAACAGGTGCTCCTATTAAGGTACTTAAACAAAAAGAACTCTCGCCTAGTATCTCAGCCACTTGATAAGGACCTAACCAAATTCTATCAAACTTCTGGTGATCTCCTTTCTTCTCTCTGGCCTTATCCCATAATAACACAAGATTTGATATCCTAAAATCTTTTATCTTGGCTCTTTTGTCAAACCAACATTTAACGACAGCCTGATTTTTAGATAATTGCTGCAAAGCAACATCTTTTTTCTCTTCCATGTTCAGTAAATTAAGTAGTCTAACCTCAATCCTATAATACTTAGTATAAAATTTCTGCATGAACTTAAGAACATGCATCTATAAATGGATTGCGAAGATAGGGTCTTGGCCATAGACTAGCTTAAAAGGTGAATTTCCTAGAGCTGCTTTGATTCTGGTTCGATCTGCCCATAAAGCAAATCTCAACTGGGTGTGCCAGTCCCTAGGATTATTCTCAAACAAGTTTCTTATTACTTCCAACAAGTTTTTATTTGTGGACTCAGCCACTCCATTTCCCTGAGGGTAGTAATTGGAAGAATAATTTAAAACAATTTTATGTTCATATGCCAATGAAATGAATTCAACAGAAGAAAAAGTAGGGCCATTATCACATATGAGAGCAAATGGAACATCAAACCTAGTTGTGATGTTCTTAGTCAGAAACTTGATGACCACCTATGTGGTGCTATTCTTGCAAGGTTGGGCTTCAGTGCAACGTGTGTAGTAGTCAGTTGCAGTCAAGATGAATTTATGACCTACAGAAGAATTTGGATTATTTACACCCACAAAATCAAGTGCCCATTGAGCAAATGCCTTACCTCATATACTGGCTGTAAAGGCATTGCATGATTTCTTGACCTAGGTGTAGAAGTTTGGCATACATAACAAGTCCTGACATGTTGATGTGCATCTCAAAATACATAAGGCCAATAATAGCGTGATCTTACAATCTGATGAGCCAAAGCATCAACAAACCCATGCCTTGTTCCATGCCTTCCATTAAACTCAAAAATAGCATGCTTAGCCTCTTGTTGATGCAAACAATGTAGGTAAATTCCTTGAAAATTCTTTCTGTAAATAGATCCCACTTTAATCATGTAATGAGCACTCTTCATCCTCAATGCTCTCCTTTGAGTAGCATTCATTCCCTCTGGACATCTATTTTTGAGGAGGAAGGAAATCAAATCTGTATACCAGGGATCCTTAGTGAATGATTGGACAGTGTACTATTGAAAAATAATATTTATGTCCACATCAGCCATTGCTTTTGATAAACCTTGTCCTCGAATAAGCTTCATTGGGTTAATTTCTAAGTCAAACTCCTGTAAGATTGCCATCCACTTCCCTCTTTGTTCTCCCAATTCACTTTGCATCAGAAGGGACTTCATAGCTAGATCTGGAACTATGGCCATTACTTGACTTTGAATTATGTAATTTTTGAACTTCTTACTACTCATACTAAAGCAAAGGCTTGTTTTTCTAGTGGCAAATACCTCACTTCTGCATTCTTAAATGGAGAGCTCATAATGGCAATAGGTCTCTCCTCACTCTCTTATCTTCATTGTGTTAAAATGGCTATACATGAATGGTCAGATGCAAAGGAATAGATATAAAAAGGTTTAAGATAATCTAGGCTTGTCAAAATAGGTGCCTCGGATATAGACTGTTTAATCTACATGAAAGTAGATTTAGCCTCTTCACTCCACTCAATTTTTGCATCTTTCTTCATCATTTCATTTAAAGGTTTAACAATCTCTGCAAACCTTGTTATGAACTTTCTAACAAAATTGATCCTTCAAAGAAGGACCTCATTTCTTTCTTGCTCCCCGGCTTTGTCAATTTCAAGATGGCCTCTACTCAGTCAGGATCTATAGATATCCCTTCCTCTGATATAATGTGACCTAATAGTTTCCCTTCAGATACTCCAAACACACATTTCTTTGAATTAAGAGAGACACCATAACTTATACATTTCCTTAGAACCTTTTCTAGGTCAGCAACATGGTCTTCTCTATTCCTAGAGAAGATGGTTAAATCATCTATATAAATGATTATACATTTTCCTATCAAATCCTTGAAAGCTACATCCATTTCTCTTTGGAAAGTAGCACCAACATTGATGAAGCCAAATGGTATTCTCCTGTAAGAAAATGTGCCCCATTTAGTGGTGAAAGTAGTCTTCATTCTATCCTCATGACTAACCAAGACCTAATCGTATCTAGAATAACCATCCAAGAATGACATCATCTGGAATCCATTACCCTTTTGTAATACTTCATCAAGAGAAGGAAATGGATAATTTTCTTTCTTAGAGGCCTTGTTTAGATTCCTAAAAACCACACATAATCTGATCTCACTATTCTTCTTGCGCACAAGAACTAAATTAGCCACCTAGGTAGAATTTCTAACCGGAAAGATTATTCTAGCAGATAAAAGTTTTTGTACCTCTTTCTAGATCAAGGGCTCAATAAAAGCATTGACCGGGCGTTGCTTCTAGAAAAAAGGCTTGGATTCTGGCTTGAGAGGAATGGTGTGAGTGATCACTGAAGTGTACAAAGTTTTCAAATCATCATAACTCCAAGCAATAGCTTCAATGTTCTGCTCCAATATTTCTTGAGGACAAGTTTTTCCTATAAGAACATTTCTTTATGGGTCTCAGTGAGTCAAATTAACAAATTCATACTTACCTCCCTCACTCTCTATAGGCACCCTTTGATGAGCCCGTGGGTCTGAGTCAAATATCCTCTCCAAAGCAACCATCCCCTTTGGAATGCTATTACTTTTCAAATCCAATATCCCTTATGGACTCTCTTTTTCAGGATCCCAATCTCCCTGATCTCTTTCAGATTCATCTATTATCTACCCTTGAAAAAATCATAACTTTCCAAAAATTCCAATATGTGTTGATCATCATCAAATACCTGAAAGCGTTGAACATTATCTAGAATGGCTAGGACTGAAATGAACTCAACTAAAAATCTCTTTAGATTAGAGTCTTATATGGGTTCCAAATTACTAGCAGCAATAGCAAGCACATTTGCAATTTGATTAGCTTCTCTAGGGATGAGACTAATCCCAAAAGCATCAAAGTCTTCAATTAAATTCCAAACTTTGTTTTTGTATGTAGCCATTATTTTGTTATGACATGTATATTGGCTACATATCTATTTTACAATCACCTCAGAATCTCCCATAACTATGAGAGCAGTAACGTTCTTCTTATGAGAAAAAATGAGACCTCGAGCAAGTGCTTCATACTCAGCCACATTGTTTGTGCAACCAAACTATAATATATAAGAAGGAAAGTAAGTTTTTCCTTTCGGATTGGTTAGTTCAATCCCTCCTCCACTTTATACTTTAGATTTGGAACCATCAAATTTAAGAGTCCCCAATTGGTATTTGGTTGGGAGTTCTTTGTTTTTAGGGACAACAGTGGATGACTTACTTAAAATGTGTGGCAGCTCAAAATTTTACTAGTCATCAAAAATTGGCTTGGGGTGAAGCTCACTTGAGGATTTTTCTATGTTTTCAGCCTGCTCAGGAATCACTTCCTAAATAGTTTCTTGAGTTAAATTGCAATCCAACTCATTTTTCAGTAATGCCTTATGCATTGAAAAAGTATATGGGGTAGGTGTATTGAATGGGAATTGAGACACCTTAGCCTCTTCTTGAATTTTAGAACATAAAACATGAGTCTGGTCTACTGGTGGGGAAAATTCCTCTTGAGAAAAACTAGCCTGAGTAAGAATGGTAGCATCTTTAACTTTGAAAGAAAACTCATTGATGGGGGTCGGGAGTTCTTCTTGAAATAATTATTGGGGTTGTTCTACATGACTTGAGATATCTAAGCATGATTGGCATGTTAACTCTGAATGATTATGATAATGAATCCTACACCAATTAGGAAATAACAAACTAATCAGATCGGTTTCATCTCCTAAAAAAAGCTTGTCTTGTTGCAACTTCCTTATCAGAACTTATTGATTGATTCAGATCATTGTGTCACTATGTTGTACGACAATGTATCCCCAAGATTAAGCATAGAGAAAGTAAGGACACCCTCTTCTTTGTAAACTCCTATCTCAGTCTCAAAGTATGCTACTTCATTTGAAGCATCATACTCTATGATCATGTGCTTGAGTCTTGGTTCACTTTCAATCCTTATTTGTGTTGCAACTCTTTTCTAGGGTAACCACATGTGAGAGAAATCCAAGGATAGATATCCCCCTATGCTTTTCATTAGTTCTCGACTTAGGAGCATACCATATGTTTTTGGGATGTCAGCCACTTGGATATCTATGTAGGTCTGGATCCTTGGATCTGATCCAACCTGCACATGCATGTTCTTTAGTTCTCCTACAACATTGAATTTGGTTTTATCCAACTAAATCACCTTCTTATTGGTTGGGATAGGACTTAATCCTCACTTCTTACATATCGAAAAAGACATGACATTTCTCGATGCTCCAGAATCCAATAAAAAATTATGCAAATTCTTTCCAAAAATTCTTAAACTTAACAGAAAAGGTGGGGTACTGGTCTTAACTTTATAAATGGCTTCATTTGTCTCCTTTTCTGGAGTCACTTTACCTTTTCCCTTTAAGCGATCTGCTTCTTCCAAAGCCTTCAACATGACTTCTTGTTGAGCTGGGCAGCACTTCATCATGTCAAAGAATGACAATGATGTATTATGCCTCTGTAATTCTATAATAAAATCAAACTCTGAGTCATTCATAATTTGATATTTAGGAAAAGGAGGTGGATTACCTCTATTCTAAGAATCAAAAGATCCCTTTGGTGGTGGTAGATTATTATCTGCATTCTAGTTCAGTGGGACCATATTGTTGGGAGGTGCAAATGTAGTAAATGGGCCCTTATTCTGATTTCTCAGAAAGTGACCATGTTTAGAATTAAAAGCTTAGTCATCATATACATCCTCCTTTGGCCCATTGTCTCCCTGCATGGGGAATTGATACTTCTCTTCAAATGTCTCATAATTCATAGTAGTACTTACTGGCCCACTATCTTGATTGGAATTTCTTAGTGGAGCATGGGAATCAGCTTGTGCAATTAACCTCAGAATGTGTTGCAATATCATGTAATCTGCACCAATTAGTCATGAAATTGAGGTTAGCTACATTAGTAGTATTTGGTCTCTCCTCACTTGGCTGATAGTTATGGGGAACTCCCCCATTTTTAGGTCTAGTATTCCACTGCCTATTGTTGTTATTAAACCTCTAGTTATATCCTCTATTTTGATTTTGGTAATTTTGGTTAGAGGAATTTTGATTCTGAAAGTTGCGGTTGGTGTTTTGACTCCCATTCTGATTGGAGCAATTTACCTGGTTGTTGTAACCTCCCTAATTTTGATAATTCTAATTTTGGTTTTGGGGAGGGTTTTGCCTAAGTTGTGCCATGTCATTAGACATTTGAGATAGATTCTTTTTGAGAGTCTCTAACTCACTAGTCTATTGGATAGTTTGCTCATTTTGCACATTCTACACTATGGCTGGGGAATGAACATGGGTTGATCCTCTCGCTTGTTGTTATTGATTTTGAGGTTGTTGGGTAGAATCTTGCATGCCATTTCCAAAGAAAGGCATGGTAGGTGGAGCTTGTAACTCAGACACAGGTCCATATTGAGAGTAAGACATCCTTGGGACAATGTTGTACAATGGTGGGTTAGGCATCTGATAATTCATGGGAGGGAGAGTTGTTCCTAAACCTTTTGATTGCAGACTTATCTATTGTTTCAATTTGATGGCTAAGTGATACACTTTAGATGAAAAGTCTATTTCATTGGCAGCATAAGTCCTCTACAAAAATAGGCCAATTAAAGGATCATTGGCTCTCAAATATGCCTGTATGGCAATATTCTCAGCTACTAGATAAGGGTCTTGCAACCTATGAAACATTCTTTGGAATTTGGTATTGAAAAAAGGTAGCGGCTCATGATGTTCCTTTCTTATGGTGGAAAACTGGTGATACAAGATGGTAGGGTCCACATAAACCCAAAATTGATTAATAAATGCATTTTCTAAATCTATCCAACCCAGACTGGATCCCTGGGGGAGATTTAAATACTAGTTATATGCCATATCACCCAAACAATAAGGAAACAATCTACATACCACATCCTAATGAGAAAATTGAGCATGTGTACAAGCATCTTTGAGTGCTTGTATATGCTTCTTAGCACTTCTTGATTCACCATGTATGTACTTAGGACAAAACTTTTTTGGGTTCTTTGGTAAGTCATGGATCCCTCCTGGAATAGTCCCTAACTGACAGGGGTTATTCACAAAGTAAGCCATGGGTAGGATTGGTTGAGAAGGTGGTGATGTAGGCTGAATTAGTGGAGACTCGGGCGTATTTGGTGGTGGTGTGGGTGAATTTGGAGGAAATACAGGTGGACTAAGTGGTGGTGGTAAAGTAGGTATCAATATCCTACGAGCATGGGGTAAGGTCTGACCGGGGTTTGAAGTTCTTCAAATGGTTTAGGATTAGTAGAGGATCTAAGAATCCTCCCTTATTTCTCTGGTTCGAAAGACACAATGCGAGCCAGCTTGTTCTTTCAGGCCCTCCCTCTAGCACTAGATCTATTGATGGTGAAAATGACACAAACAACGTTAAAACAAAATATTTCTACTCTATTTCTCCTGAAAAATAAAGACAACATATAGTAGCCTAACTACCAAGGTCCTGGGAGTTGGTTCTCAACTATTTGGTTTCACTCAATCGATTCATGCAACTGTAATATTCAAGGGACCTGTGCTATTAACAAATAATACAAGCAATGATTTATTCATCAAGCTATTCTTCACAACGGAAGGGGGTTTTAAATAAAAACAAAAAGATAAATCAGAGGTAAATCAGTGAACATGAATCAAACTTATGTAGCATCCGAACATATATCTTCAACAATGAATGTTTTCCAACAGATCAAGAAAACTAAAGAATGACACAATTTATAGAATAATCCATACTATTGCATGCATCTAAGGTGCTTATTTTAACATCACAACTATTTCAAAGATTCCAAAAAGAACACACATTCATTCATTGCCAAGATCATAGATCAACAGACTTCAATAAATCCAATTCACCAATAATCTAATGAGATCATCCTTAAATCCGGCTTCTTCTAATGACTTTAATCACATAAGAAACAATTATGCTTTAGCACAATCATTGGCATACAAATAGATTATAACTCATTAACCTTATCAAGTAAAACAACTTAATTCTAACACCATATTGCGTAAACCTGTAATTTTATTTAACTATAAAATGAAGTACAATGTATCTCTGTAACACTATCAAAAATTTCTATCTCCTACAATCAGGTGGCCAATTCTATTCTCTATTAGCTGACCTTTATAATATGATACCCCAAGGGTATTTATAGAAATACAAAAATCTAAAACCCTCTTCTATTTTAAGTCGACCCACCCTTTTAGGGATTACAATTATCTTTGGAAACTTAGTTAAACTGGAAGAAAAGAGAATAGGAGAGAAGAAAGCCATGCGCTTCAAAAACCACCTATCCTGCATGCAACATGCAAAGAAGAGAAGAAAGACATTCATGCATGATATTTATGCATGCAGAGTTTGTTTGGCTATGTACTCATCAAAATTGGATAAGACTTGTTGTAGTATATCCAATTCAGGCCCATCCACCTAGCTGCCTTCAAACTTAATTCTTTCCAATTCCACTGCAGCAAACCCTATCATATCCTGCAGCTTTGTCAATTCTCTATTAGTTGTCCTTATCTCTTATTTTATGTCCATCAATCTATCTATCAACAGATTCACACCATCATCTCCTCTCTGCATAACCTCTTTAAACCTTTCATTCCACTTCTCCTTTATCTAGCTTAAAGGTAGGCCTCCCTTTACTAGTACCTCCATGTTCACAATAATGGAAAAGATGGCTTCCAACTCCTCAAATTGTTCCCTCAAATCCTTAATAGAATCTTGAACTTCATTTCTATGCTTATACAGAAATTTTGATCTAAATTGGAGTATGCATGAAGTCTTCTCTAAGAAATCTTTATTATCTTCTTCTAGTATCGATTGTTCTAGGAGAGTAGTTTTTTTGCAATTTATTAACTTCTTTTAATTTTTGGTTGTACCCTTTGTACTCCTCCTCATGTGCTTCCAATGTTTTACCATATTGATTCATTTCTTCAATCAGTTCCTCAGTCACTTTGTAGATCTCGAAACTATCTTCCAATACTTTATGTATTTCTTGATTCAACTTATCAACGCATCGATCCAACATTTTTGCCTTGCCCCTCACCTATACCAAATCATCTACTTCCTTCTTTCTCAGCAAAATTGGGGTCTCGAAAGCATCAACCTATTGTGATCTTGGAGCAGAAACACTTTTTAGAAAAAAACATGCAGTTGATCTAACTAAGCCTTAAGCTCATCTTTCCTTTGTTTTTCCTTCAACATTCTTTACTTGGTTGAGGATTCTACCACATCAATTAAATTCATTTTCTGATCCCTGGTAGGTCTCCCCAAATTAATAGTGCCTAGCTGATAATCTATCAATTGCATGTATCTTGCCTCCTTATCTATCATGGGTATAGCACATTTAGCCACAATTTCTCCTTTGTTAGTTAGCCTAGTAGAATGCAGGATCTTGGCCTTCCTTTTAGGCCTTTCTCTCTCAATCTCCTTCATCATATCCTCCCAATTGAGAGGTTGAGAAGGTGTCAATGCTCTCTTTTGAAGATCTAATTTCAACCAAATGGGAGCACCTAGAGTAACAATCATCATGGTTGAAGAAGATGAAGTAGCTAAAGGAGGTTGCACATTTATTTGAGGTTGAGAATCAACCCTCTGTTTATGTTGTTGCTCTTGTTCCACACTTGTTTGTGCCAACTTTTCATCTTCCTCTTTTCCCTTTTGTTCTTTTATTCTCTTATCTTCTTCCTCCTTCAACCTTTCTTCTTCTAATATTTCTTCTTCTAACCTTTCCTTTTCCTTTCTTCCTCTAAAGCTTTAATCTTTTTTGCATCTTCTTTTTCTTCTTGTTTCTTTTTGATCATCTCTCGGGCCTCTTTCTGCTTTTGCAACTATTTTGCTTCCTCTTTCTTGTTGTGAGTTGCTTTAACAAGCTTTAACTTAGCCACCAAAAATTCTCTCTCCCTTCGATCTCTTGCCTTTTCCTCCTCAAGGTCATGAATTTTCTATATCAATTCCAGTTTATCATTTTCTTCCTTGACCCTGAGATCATCTTCTTTTTCCCTTTCCTACTACTCTATTTCGTTAGCCTTTGACTTAGCTTCTATGTGTTTTTGCTGCAATATGGCATCAGCTTGTACCTTGGCATCAATTACCTTTTCTTTCTCTATTGTTGTAACAAGTGCTTGATCATCAACAACCTTCTTGGCTTCCTCAAATAACGCCCACTGATCCTCCTTTGTCAACACCTATTCAGTATCCTCCTCTAGAGGCATATTTTCTTGCACATCCCTCTCCGACAGAGTCTCATCAGAATCTATTCCAATATCATAAATTTCTAAGTCTACTTCTTTTCCCTTCATGCATCCAACAATATTATGAAGAGTCCCTTTTTGCACTTCTTCACTTTGCTACTTTGCAAGTGGAACTTGAGTAGAGGACTCACCTAATGCAGGTGTTTAAGCAACCAATCCTATTTGGGCATCTCCCTCTTGTGTCTCTGGTTCATCTTGAAATGTTGCTTCAAGCTCTATTTATTCAATATTTGGAGGGAGGAACTCCAAAGGCCCCTTGGGAGGTGTCTTTCTTTTGATCCTTTTATATCCTTTCCCTTTTTTAGCATCTAGTCCTTGAGGAGTTTTGGTTCTTAGAACCACCCATTAAATGCTTCTATCAAAGAATACTCGCCCTACTTGCTTAATATCAATGGTTTCCTCACTGTCCTGGTCAATCAGATCCAGTCTTTTAGTCCCAATGTTTAAAGCTTCATACGATGGATCCAATACAACTCCATCATCCACCAATGTGTCAAGAATGTAATTTTTACTCCCAAGCTCAGCCATGAGTGAGACGGGTAACCTCTCATAAATCTTCTTTCTGAGGTCATACTCATCCTGCTGGTCACTCCAGAAATCTTCCAACAAATTGAAATGTTTATCAAAAATAGAGTGTAGCAAGGCATTCAATTTATTCTTTAGGTCAAAGTACCTCTGATTTGTATACAAAACTAATTTTAGATGTATCAACTCACTACACACTACCTTTTCTCCCACCAGATGGTGACAACTCTATTCACCCAATTGAATGGGGAACTTATGACATTCTATTTTGTGTTTCAATGCAAACCGAGCATTAACCCCCAGATCTTGATAAACAAATTCCATTAATACTATCCTATTATTGCAACATCTTGGCAGAATGGATGACCTTCAAACCTAGCTAGCCATAAGTATGTGAATCTAGGGTATTGAATGTACCAACATCCCCATTCAGTGATAAATGCCATAGCTTCTTGGCTCAGTCTATACCCAACATCTGCATTGAGCTAGTTAATGATCACATATAAGAATGCATCATTAACCATTTTGAATTGAGTCTCAGCAACTTGTAGGGATAGCTGGTTATAATGATCCCATACTTTCCTTTGTCCCTCAACCTCTCCTATTATCCCCACTCTATTCAGACCTGGGAAGATACCTACTCTTGTTGTTGTATACACAATATAAGAAGTCATGAAAATTCATTTAGTTTCCCTAATCTTGGTCAATTGATCATGAATGGCATCTGAAACAATCATCGGCCAATCGAATTTTTGGGTGCCATTTAAGATTATTTGGATGAAGGGAAACATCCACTCCTTGAAATGAAAGGCATCTCTCTTTCCAAAGGCCTTAGACAACATCATTATTAAATCCGATACTTCTTTATAAAAATCTACCCTCTTTGGTTGGTCTGAGAGCTTGGTTAGAGACTTCTTCTTTGTTTTTAACCACCTTTTGTTCAAGTGAGACTTTTTGGATTCCTTGTACTTGCTATATTTATCAGGGGCCTCTACCTCAGTTAACTGCACCAAGTTATTTGGATGTGGGACACTCAACATAGTTTGAAACATTTAAGGAGTGAGATCAATGATTACATTATCTTGTGAATCCATGCATTTTAAAAGGTGACTATAATTTTAGGGCATCATATTTAAAATTTTAAAATGAAAAATATAAAAATGCATCTAAACCCTAAACTAAAAACCTGATATAAAAACTAGGGCACAAATTTAACCTTTCCTAACTTAACTAGATAAATGCGCAACAAAAACCCTTAGTAAAAAAAAGATTTAACCAACCCTAACTCATTGTAAAACCTGAATTTGATCTATCTCACTGTAACACATTTAATCAACGTAATTAAAAACCAAAGCAACACAATGTGATCATGACAAAAATGTGAAAACGACAGTGTCCTAAAACCAAGAAATACCAGATAAAAAGAAAAAAAATGAAGAGAAGAACAACAAACAAACAAAAAAAAAGAAAAACTAATCATGCAAACCTACTAAAAATCATGAACCAACCCAAAGCAAAAAAATCTAACAGAAACAGGAAAACACGAAAGCAAATAAAAGAAGAACAAGAATAGGAACACTACCTCGAACACAAGTAAATAGGTAAAACCTTCTGAATAAATCCACAAGCAAATGTCTCCTCTTCTTTCAATCGATTCACTCTAGAAAAACTCGATTGTTGCTCTTCTTTGCTCTTTGATTTATTAACAGGAATAATGATAACTACATGTTTAATCCCTAATTAAGGAAAAAACTAGCAGTTTCATGCATGCCTAGCACCTATCATTAATGCCATTAATGGAGTAGAGTGGACGTGGAACTGTAGAAGGACTAACCCATTCCTATAGTGTGACTTCAGCAAAAAGTCAATGACCACAACCCAGTGGGAGTAGAATCAGAAATGAAAACGGACCTAGAAATTTGAGTATTTTCTCAACTTGGTTCCCATCCCAAGTCTGGTTCTGCCAACAAAGATAAAAATAAAAACAAAATGATAAAATAAAACAAAACGGCTGACATAAGAAAACATAACATAAAAACTTAGTCTAAAACAAAGATCCAAAAAGTGGAGGCGAAATCAGAATCGGAATTGATTTTGGAATTTTGAATAAAAGACTGACTTAACTTCCACTTCGGCTTCGGCTCTGACAAAGACAAGACAAAATTTTCAAAATAAAGCCCGTCAGGATGGAGATCAGACTGAGTTTTAAAGAAAGATTCAAAACCGAATTCAGTTCCGGTTTCGGCTCTGATAGACCAAACCAAAGAAAAAAAAGGTGTTGGAAACAAAAAGACTCCAAAATTTGTTTGAAAATTAACCAAGGATAAAAACATAAAGGGGGACCCATTTTGACCAAGGCAAAAGATGGGGTGGCTATGCAAGGCATAACAAGTCCCAAACTATATTTTTAACTATCTGTTATGACATCAAAAACCTCATTTTCATGCTTCTTAAGCCTCCTAGTATCATATACTATAAGTCTATAAAGTTTTAGGAACATTGGTTTTATGCATCTAGGTCAAAAATATCAATTTAGGGTAGTCATTGTTAAAATACTTTCAATAACATGCATCATTAGATCTGAAAACACTCACATTTCTTAATTTTCACATAACATGGATAAAATTACTTCTCACTTTTACATACACAATGTTTCTATTCATAAAAATTTGCATAATTTTGATAAAAGAGCTTTTCATTTTTAGATATACGTTGTTTAGATTCTTAAAATTTTACATACATTGGATAAAAATGTTTTGTATCTTTGGATATACATTATTTATACAACTTAAAAATTGCATGAAATGGTTACAAGTTCTTTTATTTTTGTTCAAACAATTTTAGTATCTTACATATTTAGAAAACCTAAGAAAAAATTTATATCCTCTCCCTATGAGAGTGTTTTAGTGAAAGAGGATACAACCTTGGATATTCCTAACGATCATATTTTTTCTTCTCCTAATATCTTTCCACTTGGCGATGAATATATTTTAGTGTTAGAAGAACTAATCAATGAGATTTTTGGGAATCCTAATTCTCTCTTTTTACCTCTCTTAGTGGACAAGACATTAATGAGCAAGACAACACAAATATATGTAATCATGACAATAAAATTTCTCTTTCTTCTAGTATCTCTCATAGTTGTGAAGAAGATACTTTGTTGTTAGAAAAAACAATCGATGAAGGTCATAAGTATCTTATTTTTCCCCCTTTACCTAGAGTAACCCGCATCGAGAAAGACAATTCAACCATTGATCATTCTATTACTTTTGATTAGGTTATTTTAGCGAAACCAACCTTTTATTTTCGAGAGCAGTTGGTTTGTAGTTCTCCTAAAATCATTCCTCCTAGGGTCTTTGTTACACAATAAGGATAACATTTACAATAATATGGAGAGGAAACATTAGGCTCTCACTCTATTAGGGATGTTAATATTATTCAACCTCAACTTATCCTTTACCCGCGTAAGAATAATGTGTCATAGAAACCGAGCTACACTATTGTTGCTCATACATATCACACTAGAAATAATTCACAATCACAACAACCCACCCCAATACCATTACCTTTACCTAATCCCATTTTTCCTTGTTCTCCTTGATTATCTCCTAAGGAGTATGATGTTGTTGAACAACTAAGGAATAATCCTAGTAAGATATCATTATGGGACCTTATTCAAGCCTCCCCTCACTACCATACCATGATGCAAAATTCCGTACAACAAGTTCCTATCCCTTCTAATGTGTAACTAAATTTCATAGAAGGTATAATTCAAGGAATCAATGTCGATATTGTTTTCAACCAAAGTGAGATCCCTCCTTTAGAGCTGCAAAAACAACATGAATCTTTATTTATAATATCTCAATATAAACGAAAATGGATCAAGAGAACTATTTTAGATACCAGATCTACCCTTAATGTGTGTAGTGTGAGACTTTTTGATAGGCTTGGCATTGATAGATAAAAAATTCAACCTGATTCTTTATCCATTAAGGGATTTGAAAACATCTAAAAAAACTGATAGGTGTGATTAATTTACCTCTTATAGTTAGATAGGCCACATTGGAAACAAAATTCCATGTTATGCCTCATGCACTCTCATGTAATGCTATCTTAGGTAGACCATGGATTCATGCAATGAATGGGTTGCCTTCTACTCTTCACCATATAATGAAATACATCTACAACAACCAAGTGTACACACTTAACATTGATCATGAGCTATATAGGATTGTCTTACAACTTGAGAAAAATAGAGGCAATCCCTTGACAACATTGACACCAACCACACAAGTAGTAACCATGAAAGAACACAAAAAATCTGCATGCCCTAAACACTTCACAATGACACCAATCGATGATTTGGGATCATTGAATTTCAAACCAACATTCATGGGAGAATACAAGATCATAAACAAAGACTCTGAAAAGGGAAAAGCAACCATGTCAACACAACATTTAGAAGATCCTTCAAAAGAATCCACCTCAAATGACAATGCAACTTCTACAACCAACTTAAATCATGAATAGTCACCCAATCCAAAAGTAATGAATTTTTCTTATGTCAAAGGTTATGAGCTTATGAAACAACTTGGTTATAATGGAAAAAGATGTGGTGCTAGCAAACAAGGTATTCATGTCCCATCAACCCTAACATGCAAACAATGACTCTTGGTCTTGGTTATTGTCCTTTGATAGAAATAACCAAGCCTTCACCTCACATAAATACCTGTGTTGTTAGAAAATGTGGATTAATCAAACAGTAAACTAACACACCGATAAGACATTATATTAAAGAAATCTAACTCGAAAGCATAAATGCAAACTCTAATGACAACAGCTTCTTCCAATTCATCCCATCGTCCTCTATCTCCCAAGATTTTATTAAAGATGCCAGAGCTCTCAGTTGTGTAAGCAGCAGCTTGTGGAAATGTCAACTTAAGAGAATGAGATTAATTGAAAATGCATGTGCATGACTAAATGATTTAAGCTATGAAATTGAAATGCTATGATGCTAGAATGTTGATAATATTGAAATGCAACTATAGTAACTGCATATGAAATCTAAGATTCGAGGTGTGTCCTCTTCAACTCATAAGAGGGTTGTATTTATAGATTTTTGAAGGCAAGAAATCCAGTTGGTGAGGGTCAATATTTGAGGTTCAAGCTTGTAAAATCAATGGTGAGAGATCAAGAAGTTGATAAAAAGATGGAAGATGTTTCCATAAATTAAATGAATGAATATTTAATTTATGTGTGAGAGATGATAAAAGCGCTTTAATTAAATATATAAAATATTTAATTAAATATGGAGAGAAGAAAGTTTCTAACTAAATATTATAGAATATTTAATTATTGAGGCAAGAAAGATTTTAATTAAATATTGGAAATATTTAATTATGGAAGAAAGAAAGCTTTTAATTAAATATTGGAAATATTTAATTAAGTGGAAGAGAAGAAAGCGCTTTAATTAAATATTATAAATATTTAATTAAGTGGAAGAGAAGAAAGCAGTTTAATTAAATATTAGAAATATTTATTTAAATGTGAGATGAAGAATATTATTTAAATTTAAAATTTAAACTTGTGATAATTAATATAAATAAATTATGAAATCTATTTATTTAATTAAGAGGAAAATAATTAAATAAACTTATTTGTTTAATTAAACTATAAGAACTGAGAAAATGAACAATATAAATAAATAATTAAATTTATCTATATGTAGATGACTTAAGAATATTAATTAAATAATTCATATTTAATTAATTAACAGGTTTGATTAACCATGACCATTTTTAGATGTGTACAATACCATCACAAACCATCCTTCTAAGATGACTCTAATAGTAGTGTATACTGAATTGATTGACAATACTAATCTTGGGTGTTATCGTTGACTTGAAACCAAACAAACAAAGAACACCTCGCTTAATGTAAATTTCATCTCGAAAAACACTAATGATTTGAATTTTACACTCCTCTAAAGGAGTGTACAAAATCTCACAATCTATAGAGCCTTGTGTAAGTATGACATCTTGTACTAAGCCAAAGGTATCTTTGTCACAAAATATAAAATCATCCTCTATTGTTGATCAAGAGGTTATCTTGTCGAGACTCCTCCAAGATCACTTGATATCCCTTCCTCCAATAACTTAAAATAAATTTTATTACAAGAATTCATTTTGTACCTAGCACAAAGTTCATGGTCATTCTACTAATGAGTGTAATGCCTTGAGTAGTAAAATCCAACATCTTAAAGAATTTAGTATTCTTCCTTATGTGTGGGAACCTAATTCATCTAATTGATATTGATTTTCACTCTACCTTGCACCTCATCAATCCTTTTGGCTCACTCTTGTCCTGCACTAAGTGGGGGCAAGGGGTTAGTTAGCCTTGTCCTCATATTTAATTCATCATTGTCTCTTTTTCATGATGTCACTTCATTTGGAAGCATATGAATTAGGATGTGACATACTATATTTTTCATTATTTCACTTCATTTGGAAGCATATGACTTAGAATAATAATTTTCACACAAGATCTCGTGTCTTCTTCTACTTTAAATAAATTTATCACACTAATGGTGCTAGCAACCTCTTTAAAGTGAGGGCATACACCTACACTCACAATTATTTTTTCCATTTTATTTTTCTTGCAATTCCCTCTCTTGGAAACATTAGGTACAATGTTTCTTGGGATGAGACATTGCACTTGTGCTCTCTTGAAAGAAAGATGAGACCATTTGCACTTTTCCTCTCTTGGAGACATTAAACACGATGTTCCCCATGATGAGACATTGCACTTGTCCTTTCTTGAAAACAAGATGAGACCTTTTACACTTTTCCTCTCTTGGAGAAATTAAGCATGATGTTCCCTAAGATGAGACCTTGCATGAACTAAGTAAAATCCCTTTGAATATTCCTTACACCATTTTTCATTTACAATGTCTATGAGTTGTAAGCATATGAAGCCTTGCTTGCACCTCATGGAGCTCGAAAATTCATTTTCATTTGTGGCTCCTTATTAAATTTATCAGGAGGTATAAATTTGGTATGGTTCAAGCAAGAAGCCCAATGAGCAACATGAATTTCCCCATAGCCACCTATGTGTGTGTGAGTGCATACCAGCCATGAGTGTATGTTTCTCAACATTCTAGACTTCTCACTCGATGAACAACCAAGCATTTTGTCGCCTCAAAGTGAGTATGATTTTTTGGAAAAATGACCTAGATCTGATCCACAACATGTTGGACAAATGTTCGAAGCTTGATCCACCTTTTTACTTTTATTCTTCTCTTCCTTCTATTTATTTCCATTGCATGAACATGTATCCTTTTTTTTCTACAAATCATTCACCCTTATGCATGTCCTCTTGCACTTACGATGGTTTGACGTAGGATCTTGGATCTTAGAGGCTTGAACATTGCTTTGATCCTTGTCATCCTTTGCCATCCAGATTGGTACAATCGGACCCCCCTTCAGAATGTCTACTTTAGTGTGAGTTTGAAGGAATTCCATTCCTCTCACTAAAGTGGGGGCTAAAAGTAACATTAAAAAAATGTATCCTTAGACATTTCCATCCTCATTTGGGTTTTCCTTGTTAATTTTGACCTATTTTTTCCTAGATTTAATGTTGTAATGTGGTTAATACATTCACACTAGGTCTTGGACCTTTATGAAGCAATATGAATTCTATGGTGTCTTGTAAAAGTGTTGTGAAGTGTTGTAACACACTTTCATAGTTCTATAGGACTCTTTCATTATAATTCACCTTAATAACCTCCTTTTATCATTTACCAAGCCTTATTTCAAAGTGTTGTAAAGATTTGTAATAAAATATCACACATTTCTAGGCTTGTCATCAATAATTACACCTTTCATATGCTTTAATTGGCCCCATTTCACACTTATAGGCCTTATTTAAGTGCCTTTTTGAGAATAAACCCGATAAACATCATTTAATATATTTTAATTCCCGACATCCACTTAAACTATCGAAGTGGGACCAAGTTTCCACTTGGGGCAACTTAGACCCATTTGGCTCAAAAATCAAAATAAGTTCAAAATTCTAGCGGGTTTTTATTTTCCAAGACCTAAGGTTGGCTTGTTATGTGGTATTTTAAATAATTAGGGCATAATTTTGTATAAATATGAGGTTTTCTACTCATTTTGACCCCTAAGACCTAGAAGACCTTCCCTCTTCATTATTCATTCATCATTCTTCTCAAGAGAGCTTGGGTTTTGGCACTCTAATTCATCAAGAAGCATTCAAGGGTAGATTCTTCATCCATTGTTGCAAAAATTCAAGATCTATCATCATGGAAAGTTTTTAATTACTTAATTTCATGTTCATGCTTCATCTTGTTTCTTCATTTGGTTTAATTATCTCAAATGGGTTTGATGAAGTCAAACCCCCATGCTCATGCATTCAACATTTATCTTTTCTTTCCTTGTGTGTTTGTAGATCTGAGTACTTTAAAGGATTAAAGATGATTGAAGAATAGGTTGAAAACTTGTTGAAATCATCTCCTTGTTAGAAAGATCAAAATATCCACTAAAAGTCCCTTACAGTGTTGAAAATCAAGGTTTCAGATCCAGATACCTAGAGGAGGAGAAAGTGCAGACCAAGAGTTTTAGGTACCACTTTCAGATTTTTAGAAGATTCAAAGAGGACTAAGTCACCATTAGTGGCGAATTAGTCCCACTGCACATGTTTTTTAGATGTTTTTGTAGTTTCATAGACCTTTTTGGCTAGAATGGGCTTTGAAATAGTTTTCCAGATCTAGGACTTGTTAGAAATCTTGAATAAGATTAAAAACCAGAATCTGAAAGAGAGATCTAAGTTACATAAACTGAAATGCAAATGAAAGCAAACCAGCGATTCCGAGAGACATGCAAAAGTCGAAGAGACAAAATTGCATTAAGAGCTCAAAGCAAGAGAATGGCAAAGTAACTACACAATGCATTCCATATTGATAGAAAATACAAGCTAGGTAGCATGTTTATATAGGCAAGAGAGAGGGGTGTAGGTGGCAACACCGACCAATGAGGAGCAACCATCTATCGGACTAAAGATAGCAAGGTATCTTCCTAAGATAGAAAATGGATGCTCACATGTAGGAAGGTGACACCTCATAATCCTCTCACCTAATTAAACATGCTTTATTAACCTAAGAAAGATTAAAAAGGTGTAGGAAAAAACTAGTAATAAAGGGAAAATAAATATCCCAACTAGGAAATAAAAACCTACACTAACACCCCCCCTTAAGCACTGCTTAGGTGGGTATAAAGAAGGGTCCCGGCTGATGGCCATATTAGGTACCCATGTACATAGGATGAAAATGCAACTAATCTCCCACTAAATGGAGAAAAAAGGTGAAAACGCAATGGGAAGAAAACCCCTCTCCGAAAAAAAGGAGATGAAATGCAGAAAGGTGATGATTGGAGGACTCAACATCATCCCCCCAAGGACAACAATCATCACATGGATACAATACAATCAATGCCCCCCCCATAGGAGGGAAATAGAGAGACAATATAGTCCCCCCAAAATATGTGATCACCTGCAAAAAAAGGTAAGTGTATGTAGACAAAACATGATCCAATGTCGACAAACAACTTGTCTCCCTTTCAGAAGAAACAAAACCAAGTGCAAGTGCAGAGATGCTTCCCATTCTGGATAGGAATTGAGGGAAGGATGGATGTATATGAATGCTGATGATATCTCTGAAAGCTGCTCATGTGTCTCCTTGCCTAATGAAGATGAAGATGCCACAACCCACTCAGGTACATACCCAATCAATATAGAAGCTGACAAATCAGGACAATGCGGAAACAGATGCTGAACAAAATCCAAAGACTGCATTGTGATGTTCCTTCCATCGAAGGAATAGATGGAGACTTGATTGCCCCCCCCATAATGAAGTGTCCTCAAAACCATTGAAAGAAGACTGAAGCCAATCTAATGGTAGATGCAGAAGAAACTCTGATGACGATGGAGGAAGTCTCATATATGAAATCTCTGAAGAGAAAGAAAGGGCCTCCAAGATAGTCTCAATATCTCCAAGCAAGGTTGAGACACAAAGATGAGGAGACTCTAGAAAACTCTCCAAAGTATGATCTGAATAGAGGAGTGATATCCCCTCAAAAATGTCCTCCAAACCAGGAGGGGGAACAATATTATACAAACTTGGCAACAAATGAAGCCATCGGAGATGTGTGATGATACCATTTCTCCATTGTGTGTATTTTCCCCATTTCAACATGATCAAAGCAGGATGAAATGAGAACCCCATAATGAATTATGATGCATAAAATCATGTTTCTAAAAGAGAATATGTGCTAACACAATGAACCCCCCTTTTTACTCAATCAAAGAAACCCCCCCATAAAAATTTGTTTGGCACTTTATAGATCAGTCCATTTACAATGCTGGAGTTATTTTCCAGAGTTATACAAATGTCCAAAAATGGACCCAAATACTGAAGTAAAAAAAAAAAATCTCTGAATAATGACTTCAAACCTACACCAATGTGTAGTTCTCAGAAAAATATCCACTTTCAAAAAAAGAATGACCTCAATCCGAGATCATATGAGAAAGTTATAGCAGTTTGAAGTTCAAAAAATGAGAACTGTCCTTCAGATCTAATGAGAAAACTTAAATTCTGGAAAAATGAGGTCACCTGAGAAAAAACCGATTATACCACTATAAAGATCATGCGATTCCACCCCTTTTCAAAAACAAATTCACTGAAAATTACCTCTGTATGGCTAAGAACGAGCCATTTGAAAATCAGGTGGAAAAATGAAAATTGCAATGGTGAGGGGTCCAGCTGAAGCTTTCTGATGCGATTTCCACACGATTAGTTGCCTGCATGAAAAAACTAACTAATACCCAGATGGTTTTTCGATGGAACAAACAAAACCCAGATAGGCATTTTTATTTATCACTTTCGCAGAATGTAGCCATAGTGTAAAAAAATGTCTTCAAGAAGGGAAAAATGACATGCAAAGCTTCTAATGTCCGATCTGCATGACCCTTATATGAAAATGGGGGTTTTGGGGCCTTCTAGACACAATAGAAATATTCTTTTGGCCTGAAAATACTCCATTGGAAAGATGCTTCATAAAATATGAGTTTCAAACCCCCATTTGCAACTTTTTCACATGATCTCCAAATCGGATGAAATGAAAGGAATTTCTAAATTTCTCGAGCCTCTTGGACACGTTGGAACAACCAGAAATGCTGCCATCACCCAAATCTCACAAAAAATTTGCATGCAAAAGAAAGGGGTTAATGGGTCTTGTTATATCCTTTTTGATTCTCCAGATCGTTATAAAACAAAAGAGAAGAACATATGGGATTGACAAGATCTTATAGAACTCAATCTCTCAATCAAGAATCAAATGAACCTAAAACTCTCAAACTACAGCTCTGATACCATGTTAGAAATCTTGAATAAGATTAAAAACCATAATCTGAAAGAGAGATCTAAGTTACATAAACTGAAATGCAAATGAAAGCAAACCAGCGATTCTGAGAGACATGCAAAAGTCGAAGAGACAAAATTGCATTAAAAGCTCAAAGCAAGAGAATGGAAAAGTAACTACACAATGCATTCCATATTGATTGAAAATACAAGCTAGGTAGCGTGTTTATATAGGGAAGAGAGAGGGGTGTAGGTGGCAACACTGACCAATGAGGAGCAACCATCTATCAGACTAAAGATAGCAAGGTATCTTTCCAAGATAGAAAATGGATGCTCACATGTAGGAAGGTGACATCTCATAATCCTCTCACCTAATTAAACATGCTTTATTAACCTAAGCAAGATTAAAAAGGTGTAGGAAAAAACTAGTAATAAAGGGAAAATAAATATCCCAACTCGGAAATAAAAACCTACACTAATAGGACTAAGTCATCCAGAATGGCGTAAGTGTCCTAGTAGGTCAAAATTCTAGAATCAGTAGCATTTTTAGTCTTCATTCTAGCCCTCAACACATTTCCACATGCACATCTTCAGTTTTGCAGTTTTCTATTTTGTTTCATAGTCATTTCTAGGTCATTTAATATATATTTGCATGCTACTTTGTGTTTTCAAACATTCAATGTTTTCCAAGTTTACACTTGGTGGTGAACCCCATTTATCTATTTTCATCACCAAGAACTCCCCCTTTGAAACATTTCAATCTCCTTTGTATCGAAGTCTCAAGGGTTTGTTCTTGAATGAATTGTAGATATTTTTCTCTCCCCCTTTAGGTGCAATACCCTATAGGTGAAAGAGGTGACACAAAATCTAAGGTTTAAGAAGGAATACATATAGTCATTTATCTTTAAAATATTAAAAGCTACTTGAAGGGATCAAGAAAGTCCCAAATATATGAACCCATTCTACAAATGGAAAGAAAAAATAAGAGAAAGCTTGTAGAAAAAAACTTAAATAAAAGATTTCGTTCATTAAAATAACAGATTGACAAACAAATAGAAATATGAATCAATTATACATCATCGTAGATCTAAAACATAATACAAAATATTTAATAAAAAAATTAAATAATCGAATTTATCATAAAAATGTTAAAATTAAGCTCATAAATCTAAGCTCCCCCTAAAAAAAACCATTACAAGATATAAAATAAAATAAAAAAACAAACGAGCTAATGAACAAGGAAAAATGACCTATAAATATACATGATTGGCATTAAATCTGAAAGAAAATCTACCCAAAATAATGTTAACACGTATTACTACTACATTGATGTTTGGATTGAGTAGAGATGTAACTATTGTGTTAGCACTACATGTTCTCCTTTCTCATTCTACATACCCTCCTTGAAGCTTTTAATCTAATGACTACCACTTCTTTTTGTTAGCATAAACATATTACCATTACATTGTTAGGTTATGGTTATTCTTGTAGGTTATGCCTTAGCTATATATTTATCAACTATATCTCCTTGTATAAAGTCTCTTATGTTCATTGAATGCATAATCAATTAAGATGTATCCCTTCATATGTTATCAAAGCTAACAATTATGTTGGGTATGTGATTTGCAGGGCATGAGGATGAAGCATTGTAGTTGTGTGTGAAAAAATCATGCCTAAAGGTGTTGAAGGAATTAGGTGTTAGTATACCTGCAGATGAGAGCTACGATGAGAGATGGTATAGGGTTGTTCGTAGAAGAGTTGATCAAGTGCTTTCCAATCTTTGTAAGTATACCCCATCCTCTCAAATCCTTTTCATGTGCACCTTCATTGTGAGTGATGGTGGTGGAAAATAGAATGGGATGAACTCGCTAAGCACATCTCCCTCCCAACACTTTGCTTTCACTTCCACATTTGTGATGCTTTGCTTCTTATGATTAATTGCCAAGATTGCAACATAAATAAATCTCAAAATCCATTTTCATTCATTAATAATGATCACATGGAAGGAGGGCGAGATTCGACGTCATGACAACTCATCCAATTTTCACGTTGTGCTAGATTTTCCCAAGCCCAAAATTATATTTCAAGACATAATGGTGATTCTTATTAACCACAAGGCATATTAGGACGTTATTGACATACTTAATGAGAGATATAAGAACAAGGATATTTTTGTCAATTGTAGGAATAAAATCAAGAGGTTTTATTTTTGGCCTTCCCATTATATTAGTAATAGGTGCCAAATTCATTCCAATGAGGAAATCAATAAAATTATTAGGTCAACGTCTTGGCTACAGAATTTGTCTTAGAGTATAGGACTAATTGACTTGAGATGCATAAAGGAGTAGTAAAGATCGGCAAATGTACCCTTCTTGTTGATGATCTGATCGCCACTAGAGGAACCTTGTGTGTAGCCATGAGGTTGATAGAAGACAAAATTCTTAACCCAGTGATCTTGAATGGCATGAAAAAAAAACAATGACTAGGTTGCATCCGGTTGAGCCATATGTGATCTTTGGATATCCAAATTTAAAAAGCATAAGGGATCTAAATTACAACACAAGATACAAAATTCTAGATAGGTAATGGATTCTTTTGAGTGAAAACTTTATCACTAATGGCATGTTCCGTCTATTAGAATATAGAAGATCTAGGAGATAAAAGACAAGCACAATGAACAATAATGGATAGATTGTATTTAGTTCACCCAAATTGCAATGAGTATAAAGTCTTGCATATATAGTCAAGGATGAGAAAATCAGCCTATGAGGTCAATTGACAAGTGCCCCATAATGTGGCACAATGAGTAGAAAAATGTCTTATAGGTGTCAACCTTAGAAACACTCAGAGTGCAAAACAACAACCTCTACGACCAAGTCATCAATCTTGTGTGCCAATTATTGAGATACATTTGAGGTGAGATGGAAAGACTTCCAACCTCTAAAATTTATGTGCATGAGTTTAACCAAATAACTTGGTAACCTCTAGAGGTCTAAAATGTTGCACATTTGGTTAGACAAGATGTTGTCTAACCTTATCAACCTAAGTACACTTAAGTATAGTGAATAAATTAATTATTCACACTAACACCCCCCCCCCTTAAGTGATACATGGGGAGATCACAAAAGTGTAAATAGGTAGAAATAGGTCTCGACTAGAGGCCATATTAGGTACCCATGTACAATGCATTCTCTCATAAAAGGAGAAAAAGGAGAAAATCTATTAGGAACAAAAATCATCTTCAAAAAAGAGAATTAGAAGGATTTAAGATCTTCTAAAAATATGTCCATTGATGATAGAAACATGATGATGAAGAACTCCTAAAGCGTGTAGAATTTGTAAGATCTACCAATGATGAACTGTTTTCTATTGGAATCAATGAATCTTTAAGAAATGTAGATCAAGATCATGTGAGATATAAAATATTGCAGGATTGAACTCCACCTTTTTCTGTTAAGACAACTCGGTCTTCAAATTTTGGTTCTTAGATAAATTATGGAAATGTTTAAATTTCTAAAGAAAAATGAAGATAAAATCAAATGGTTTTAATAGTATTTTATTCATTAGTTTTTCATGTAGGTATAAATTGCATTTCTTTTCAATATAATTATTAAATAAGATTCATGTATTAAATTAAATTCATATATTATGTTAAATATAATATTAAATATTATTTATATGAAATTATATAATATATTATAATAATAAATATTATAAATTATTTTTTTTTCTAATATATGTTAAATAAAATTTATATATTAGATTAAATATAATATTTCATCTAAGAGAAAAATATTAAAATATTATTTTATATTGTTTATACTAAATTATATATTATGTTATAATATAATAATAAATATTTAATGTTTATAATTGTTTTTTTTTTAAAGTTACATTTATTTATTTTTGCTCATTAAATCGCTGCTAAGGGGCATCACCCTATATTACTTCCAATAAAATATTTTACATTTGAGTTTTAAAACCAAAATGAAACAACATGTGGGACTTCTCTGACAAAATGGCCATTCACAATACCATTTCCTACCCTTTGTTCTTTGCTTTAACATTATTACAAAATGGCCTAGCAGTTACTTAGGTGATTTGCTTCTAACCGGGGACTGATTACATTTTCTATACCCTATATTAAACTAGTACTATGAAAACATATAAAAACCTGACTAAGAACCCAACCCAAAAACTTCCATCAATCCACTTCATCATCCTCAGAGTCCTTTGATTCCCCACACTTTAGGTATGCTATGTAGTTTGCTACCACCGGATAGTCTACTCCACATTTTTGGTGTGTTGGCCCCTTCTCTTTTTCCTCTGGGTCCCTGGGATCATTCTGGAGCCATTCTTCACCGGTGTCGAAATCCCAGACGTCATCATCTCCTACTACTATTTCTTCTGAGAGCCCTTCATCTTCCATATAACACGTTGCCCAGCCTCGCGGTTTTTTTTTACCAGCTTGGCAACTCTAAGCAAGAAATTGATGCTTCTGTCCTTCTCATCCCATAGTTTTCAAACCCTTCTAGGTTGATTGCTTGGACCAAAGGAAATTTCATGACCTCTCTTCCATGCATTCTCATCATGTAGTAGTTCTGTAGCATTGGGATTAGTTTGTTTTCATCCATGTTATCCAGGGTTGGATCAATATCTCCTAGCCACGCGTGGATGAAGACCATCTGTATCAATTTATTTGCTAACCCCTTTGACACGTCCACGTGGAGGAGAATCGCTAGAAATATCACTCATATTTTTGCATTAGACCTAAATTTGTGGCATGCTCTCAGAAATTCAAGGCCTACAACCTTCTTGGTTGCCCAAAGTACTAGTGGGTGGAGAGAAGCCAATAGTCCCTACAGACTCTTGTTTGTTACTTCTCCTCGAAAGTATTATTTTTGCTTTGATGTATCTAGGGCTAGTGGAGTCTCCATCTCTCTACCACCAATCTATAGTGGTGTTCCTCTAAAGATGCAAACACACTCTATTACTGCAAAGCCATCATTTTGTGTGATCCAAATGACTCCAGTCAAGCCTTTTAATGGTAGAGGCCTTAATTCTTCATAATTGATTTTTCTACATTCGTACCTTTTAGAGCATTATTTCTTGCCACCACCCCACTAGAGGTGATTGACATGATTAATGCAAGGTAGTTTGAGATCTGCCCAATATTTCCTTTACCTCGGAACTTGTTTGATTTATTTGCTTATTATCTTCTACTGATGGTCATTGTCACATCAAATAAATCCCTAGATTTCATCCTTTATTCCTTGTGGTACTTATTCACCACCAATTGAAGACTCATTGTTGGAAATTTTCTTCGGTGCCAAAATTTGGTGTTGCCTAGGTGGAGAATTCAAATGCTTTTTTTCCAACACATCTACCTTGTCATTCCCCTCTTGATAGATGTGGCTAATTTTGAAGGCTTCAAACCTGTCTGACAATTTCTTAACACTTTGCAATAGATGATTGAGCTTCCAATTTGGAGTTGTGCCTCATCTGATGGAATTGATTGTGATCAGAAAATCACCTTCCAAGTTTATTTTCCTCACTCTCAAATCGATCCCCATTCGTAAGCCTATGGATGGTGCTTTGAACTCAACTTCATTGTTTGTGCAAGTTCCTAGAGGTGTGGAGTTTTCTTATATGATCTTGCCCTAAGAGTCCCTTACAATACATCTTGCGCCTCCTGGTCCTTGATTACCACGAGCTGCCCCATCAAAATTCACCTTAATCCATCATGGCTGTAGTTCCTACCAAGATGCATTCACTCTCTTAGTTTTAGATGTCTGGGTTGATCCATTCCCATTGAGTAGCGGCGGTTTGAGGATAATAAATGTTTTGGTCAGGAAGTCATCCCAGTTTGTGAAGTTTTTTTGTTTGCTTGATTCATTCCAAGCATCCTCATTTACCACTTCTACTATGTCCATTTCAATGTTGTCCTAGAGTCTGTCTTTATTCAACTCCTTTCCTTAGAGGATCCTTATGTTTCATTCCTTCCATATCTCCCATATTAAAATAGATGGGGTGATATGTTATATCCCCCCAAAAATGGATTTATTGCCTTTTTTTGGCCACATTTTAAACCATGATGCAAGGTATGCTGGCATGGGGCATTGCAAGTTCAGTGTTTTCCTTACTATATTCTAGAAATCATGTGCCAAGGGACATGCCAGAAGGAGGTATTTTGTTGATTCCTCACTTTCTTTGCATAGAATACATTTTCTTAGGCCTTGAGTACCAAAGGTGGCTAACCTATCCTCTATGAGGATTATTTCCTTTATTTCCAACAAAGAAAAGACCTCGGCCTTAGGGAGGCATTTAATACCCCCAAACACTTTGTATGGCTAGTCTTATCTAGCCAATGTCAGCTCCTTGATCTTGTATCCAAACTTCACTTTGTAAGTTCCTGTTGATGACCCACACCATCACATCTTGTCCTATTCATTGGATGGGATGAAGTATCTATCGTTGAGGATCTTTGATAATGCACATTTTTGAGCTTGGGGGGTGCTGAGGTTCTGAAGATCTTTCTAGCTCCAGCTAGGGGACCCTTGATTGACATCTCTCCTACCATAGTTGGCCACCTTGACCCCGCATAGCTTTATTGTTTCCTCCTTGATCTCCTCTAGGCCAGCTGTGTAGCTGATGGAAGGTTTTCCGCACCAAGAATCATTCCAAAAGGAAGCACTCTCACCATTCTCGATTTTCCAGGTCACATGCTTTGCTATTATATCCCTACTACGTAGGATGAAGTTCCATATTGTTGACCCTCTTGGAGGGTTAGCTATGGTGATAATTCTAACCAGATCTTTTGAGTCTAGGTACTTTCTCCTCAAGATTCTAACCCACTTTTTCTCACCTTTTGTGTGAATGTCCCATACCAGTTTTGCCCACACGGCCTGATTCATTACTAATAGTTTTTTAATTGCTACCCCACCACCATCCTAGGGTTTGCATAATTTTTCCCATGCCAACAGATGAAATTTATTCTGGTCTCCTGTTCCACTCCAAAATAATTTCCTGAAGATTTGGGTGAGGGCTTCTTCCACTGCTTTGGGTAACTTTAGGAAGGACATTGAGTAGACTGAGATGTTTGATAGAACTAACTTGACCATCAGTAATCTCCCTGTCGAAGACAACAACTTTCCTTTCCATGTCCCCAACCTATTCTTGCAGCTATTGACTAGGTTCTCCCAGTAGCATTTTTTGTTGATCCCTATAAATAGGGGCATCCACAGAAATTGACCTGGCAATGAAACTACACTCAGATTCAAAATATTGTCTATGTCTCTCTGTAGGCTTGGTTGTGTATTCAAAATGAATACCTCTGAATTTCCCCAGTTGATACTTTTCCCTAACACCCTCCATTAATCATCTAAATATTTTTTTATCTGTCTTTCCTCCCTTCTACTAGCCTCCCCCATCAGGACATTGTCATCTACGAATTCGAGGTGTCTTGAGGGATCCATTCCATTAGCCACGTGGATGCCTTTCCACTTTCCTCCCCTTCTTAATCTTTGTATTCCTTTTCCCATAAGTTCTTCCATGATTATGAACAAGAATGGGGAAAGGGGATCACCTTGTCTTAACCCTCTTGAGGTGGGGAAAAATCCATGAGTAGAACCATTCACTAATACTAAAAATTTAGTTGTGGAAATGTAGCTTTTGACCCACCTGATCCAATTTTTTTGAGTACCTCGAGGAGAAATTGCCTATCTACCATGTCATATGATTTGAGGATATTTATTTTTAGTATTGTAGATGCTAAATCTACAACATGTTAGACTTTGATAAACATTTTCATGGTCAAGCTAAATCTACAACAAACTAAGAATCCCTATGAAATATTCACTCATGCTACCTATGCAAACAAGAAAAATAGAACCAAAAAACTAATTTAAAGCATAAACAACAAGAAAAAACTCTATTCTATAGCGAGAGTGGTGCTCCTCATGATGTGGAAAGAAAGCCCTTTCCCATCCCCTAATAAGCAAGAATGCCAAGATGATAATGCCAATACTAAGATTGTGCATCAATTTGTGTTGTGTCATTTTGGAGTAGAAATGCTTTGCATTTATAGATTCAAGATTGGAAGATTGAGGGATTTGGATGAATTTTGGATCATTCGTGAGCCAATGACAAGATTCCACTTGTCAAGATCTGAGAGGATGAGCATTATGCACATTTTGGTCAATGTGCTAGTTTGAAATTTGAATTTGATGAAGTGACATGTTTAAGGGGGATGAAAGGTGAATTAAATGCCAAGTTTGACTTGTGTAAGAGACATGTAAGAGACATGTAAGAGCTCTTAAATGCTTTGTTGGATGAACAAGTCATGTGGGAGGGAAAATTCAAATTGGGAGAATATTCCCTCAAAGATTCCAAGTTGGAGACAATAAATCAAAGAAATGATTTATTGGTGCAAGTGGGTGGGTTAGTTAAGAGTTTAGATTTGACTCAAGTTGAGTCAAAAGCTAAAGAATGGGTGATTATGATTAGAGGTTAATTAATTCATATTAATTAACTTGGAGGATTTTAGGGATTTTGATATTTGATTTATTGAATCAAATAAGAAGAACTTAAGGGCTTAATTAGATAATTTTATTTATTTAATTAAGTATGATGAAGCTAGGGAATTAATCAATAAATTTTTTTAATTTATTAATAGAGGAATTGGATGTTAATTAGAGTGGATGTCTATTTTACGTGTCTACATTTTTACCCTCTTTGAAGAAATGTACTTGTTGCATTGGTTCAAAGAATGATGCCACCGACATCAAAATTTTAAAAAAATCTGATTTCTTTGGATGCCCCAGTGGAAAGAAGTACGTTAGTACATTGCCCCCTTGAGATATTGAGTGAAAAGTTCAATTTCAAGTCAATCTCGCGACAAATTTGTTCAAGATGGATGTATGGTGGTTAGGCTAATAGATCTATATGATAATGATGATGTAAATGAGATTTTTTTAAGATGCTTAGAATAAAAAATATATATTATCCTAAACAACTTAAATGATTATGCAATGCATGTGAAATGGATGAGATGGATGATGTTGTCCTATGATGATATGATGTGATTATGTAGAATGAGATTGCGGATGTAGGATGGATGCATTATGTTAGCATGAAAGAGGATAGAAGAATGAGAGGGATCAATCCTTGAATCCAAGAAGATTCAGAAGTCCAACAGGTCAATGAGTCATTGACACTTTATTCGATATGATGATGAATGATGAATTATTTATTATCCAAGGATGGGAGAGATAAAGAGCATAACTTTCCTTATGTTTGATAACACACATAGGTATGATGCATCAAGGTATAACGAACCAGGATGGCATTGCACCTAGTGTGATGGAATTTGAATCAACAATCAGATAGGGTGATCTTGTTCACACTTGATATATGGAAACCTTGCTAGGACAAACCTAACAAAGAAAGTATTCACCAAGTTATATTATAGGAACGTCCAACAAGCACAACAAAAAAAAATATAGTGATCATTGTCCCATTCCTTTCTCTCTAAACCTATTTTGTTTAGGCATCATTGAGAGGTCCTTGGAATGAGCACAAAATAAGATAAGTCAAAAAGACCAAATAAACTAAACAAACAAGCTGATGTTCTTCATACCACTAGCCAAGACTAAACTATAGTGATACCTAATGTTGATGTCCATTGCAGGAAGTTTGGATTCCTAGGACATGTTGTGATCAGGGTTTTGATGAGATTTATTGGATTATAAGGTATTGATACTTCGAGTTGACCAACTTGCTAACTTACGGATCTAGACTTGAAACTTTTGATCAATAGGTTTGCACTTTTAGACATGCTAGAATTGCTTTCGATTGACTCACCAAAGGATGAAGAAGATGATTGATTATTATGAATGATGATTATTGCAGCTGAAAGAGAGATGAGACGGGTGCACCATTTTGGGTTTTTTTAAATATTTGGATGTTTTTGATGTTTTGAAATGTTTTGAGGCTGTTTTGATTTTTAGATTTTTCAATGTTTTTGGTATTTCAAAATTATTATTTTTTTTGGATTTTGTGTCTCGGGGGCCAATCAAGGATGGCCTTGCATACGTTTAAGCTCAGAGATGGCGTAGTTCGGATGACAATAAACTTCACTCAATGATAAGATAAATGGGCAAACAGATTGCCATTGCAACGGACGCCTAAAGGACTGACCTAGGGTGTGTTGGGGGATGATCAAAGATCAACCTTGCCTACGTTCAAGCTCAAAGATGACCTAGTTTGGTTGGAAGATCTTGTTTTTTTATTTTTCAGATTTTTGATGTGTTTTGGATTTTTTTTGTTTTTTGGATTTTTGGTTTTCTAAATGTTTTTGGGTTTTTCACATGATTTTGACAATTTGGATATGGATATGTGATGATACTAGTGCTCTATTTTGGGATTTTGTTGAAAACCAAGCTAGGGTTGATTGATCAGATTGATGATGATAACATTGTTGAGGATACACAAAATGCAAGGATAGTGTTAAACAACATGAGGATGATGAATTCATGGTGATAACATTGTTGAGGATACACAACAATGCAAGTATAGTGTTAAGAAATATAAGGTTTGGGAAGGATATCCCAAGATGATGATGGATTGACTATATTTGGTTGATCAAGATTTTGAAGCTTGATTTAGACCAAAATTGTTTGAATGATTTCATGTGACATTGAAGTATACTTAGATGCCACTGATATTGATTGTTTGGATCAATTTTTTATGAAAGATAAAGCTTGATAAGGAACATCATCTTGTCAAAATATGCAATGGGCTAGTGATTTGGATTTTGGCCCAGAAATGCTTGACCAATTTGATTTCACGTTTGCCAAATTTTTAGATCACCACCTAACTTGGAGGATATAGATCAAGATTTATTCTTGAAGCAAGATGCAAATATTTGCCCCCAGTGTGTAGCAATGTTTGAACAACCATGGGTGGATTCTTGGATAGATGTATGGATAGATATGGTAAGCATGCAAAGGATGCCAAGGATTATCTTGTGACAATATAAGGTGTGTGAACAGAGGAATGCTCATTTGGATAATGCTTCAAGGCTCAAACAATGTTGGGTAAGATAGGATCAATGAAAATGACCCATGTCAAGATTTTTACCATAAGTAAGTGTAAAGTGTGCACCAAACCTTCATCAAGATCAAGATAAGGTAGATAGATGGTAATGGGTTGGATAAACGGCTCATGGATGAACGGATGATATGGCTATATTGTTGGCTTTATTATGGATGTGATAAGATGATTTCTCCTAAAATGATGCACACAGATGCTCAATTCTATACATGATGCCTATTTTCCAGGTTTTCATCATGTTACCTATCCAAAGCACCATTGAAATGGTTTTTGCTAGAGGACATTTTTTTTCTTTACTGTTTTCAATCCTTTTTTGAAAATTTTGGGATTTTTTTATATTTTTTATATTTTTTGGTATTTTTTGAGAGATTTTCAATTGATGTTGAATCACCTGTTACTACTAACATTGATTCTTATGTCATAATGTGCCACTGATATCCTTATTGAAGAAGCTTCATTGTCAAGATATGTGCACTTGAAAGAAATTTTTGAGAAATTTATCCTACTTTGTTGCTACCGGAGTTAACTCTATCTTTGTGCGCACATCGCAATAGAGTGCCTTCTAAATCCTTATGATGAAGGGTCATTGCCAACACATGGTTAATGTGACAATTGGATATCATGCACAGAGGCATGGATGAAGTGTGTTTAGGAATAAAATGTGGATTGGTTGACAGTTTGGAACCTTTGACTTTCCAAACTTGGGAAGATGGGCAATAATGGGTGGATACGGAAGTGTGTGTGGAACTAGAACCAATAGCTTGATATGCTTTGTATGTCACTTGAGAAGTCAGCCTTTTCCTTTGTGAAAATATTTGATGGATACTTTTCCCTTTTTAATTTTTCCACATAGTTTCTTTGACTAATGGAGTTTGATAGAGATCATCTTTCTTTGTATTTTTGGTATCCATATGTATTTGATTTGTCCGATATGCTTCTTAGCTTCTTTTTCTTTCATGACATTTTTCAAACTTTGATTCAAATATTTCTTTTGATGTTGGTCTCAATTTGTGGATGGGGTGATGGGTGGATCAAGATTCATGATGTGGTGGGTTGTAATATTGGCATCACTTTCATCATAAGGATCCTTCATGTTCCCTATGTTGGTGTTTTCTTGAGATGAAGTTGCCCCCAGTTTTGTGGAAGCATCACTGATATTTTTATATCCCTTGGTTCTCGAATAATCACAAGGTTGAAGGGTCAAGCCCTCCTTCTAGTGCTAAAATGTAGATGCTAAATCTGCAACAAATAGGCATCCCTATGAAATATTCACTCATTCTACCTATGCAAACAATAAAAATAGAACCAAACAACTAATTGAAAGCATAAAAATAAAAATAAACTCTATTCCATAGCAGGAGTGGTGCTCCTCATGATGTGGAAAGAAAGGATTTTCCAACCCCTTGATAAGAAAGAATACAAAGATAATAATGCCAATACTCAGATTGTGCATCAATTTGTGTTGTGTAGTGTTGTTGTCAAATTGTGTTGTGTCGTTGTGGAGTATAAATGATTTGCATTTATAGATTCAAGGTTGGAATATTGAGGGATTTGGATGAATGTGGGATCATTCATGAGCCAATGATAAGATGCCACTTGTCAAGATGTGAGAGGATGAGGGTTGTGCACATTTTGGCCACTGTGCCAATTTGAAATTTGAATTTGATGAAGTGACATGTTTAGGGGGGATGAAAGGTGAGTTAAATGCCAAGTTTGACTTGTGTAAGAGACATGTAAGATATCTTAAATGCTTTTTTGGATGGACAAGTCATGTGGGAGGGAAAATTCAAATTGGGAGAATATTCCGTCAAAGATGCCAAGTTGGAGGAAATTAGAAGAAATAATAAATCAAAGAAATGGTTTATTGTTGCAAGTGGGTGGGTTAGTTAAGAGTTTAGATTTGACTCAAGTTGAGTCAAAAGCTAGAGAATGGATAATTATGATTAGAGGTTAATTAATTCAGATTAATTAACTTGGAGGATTTTAAGGGTTTTGATATTTGGTTTAAATCATTTTGATTTATTGAATCAAATAAGAAGAACTTAATGACTTAATTAAATAATTTGATTTATTTAATTGAGTACGATGAAGCTAGGGAATTAAGCAAAAAATTGTTTTAATTGATTAATAGAAGAATTGGATGTTAATTAGAGTGGATGTCTATTTTATGTGTCTACAAGTATCATACACACCTCCTTGTTTTTTCTTGTTGAGTGGATAGTTTCATGGGCCATGATTATTCCTTCTGCTATTGACCTACATAGGGCAAAGCCACTCTATTCTTTAGATATTACTTCATTTAGTACTTCCTTGAGTCTATTGGCTATTATTTTGGTGACCACCTTGTACACTATGTTTCATAGGGAAATTGGTCTGAAATCACTCATTATTTGTGGGTTTTTTTCTTGGGGATTAGGGACAAAAAGGTATGGTTCATTGCCCCCAACATTGTCATTTTTCTTCTTGATTACTCTACTGCCACTCCAAGATCTTCCCCCACTATGTTCCATAATTTTTGAAAGCAATCGACAAGGAAATCATCAGGGCCTAGTGCCTTAATAGGATTCATCTGGAAGAATGCCTTCCTAACGTCTTCCAAGGAGATCTTTTGGTATAAGCGCAAATTTTGATCCTCATTTATGATTGTGGGGATTGCACTTAGAAGATTGTCTCTTGTCGCCATGTTTTTAGGGCATTCCCTATTCAGGATTTCCTCAAAGAAATTGACTGCTTCCTTGTTGACTTCCTCAATAGATTGAACTATTTCTCCATTGGCCTTCTTGAATTCTGTAATTTTATTCATGTTCCTATTGGCAATTTTTGATTTATGGAAGAACTTGGTGTTTTTGTCCTCTTCTTTTAACCATGTTTCCCTTAATTTTTTTCGCCAATAGAATTCTTCTATTTTTAGGATTTCTCCCATCTCCTCTTTCAGACACTTTTCATTCTCAAAATATTTTGCATCCATCCCTTTCTCTATTACATGTTCATTCAGGGCTCTAATTTCTTGTTCCAACCTTTCCTTCTTTTGAAATAAGTTCTTGAAATTTGACTTGTTCGATTCCTTGAGCTTGTTTTTGATGTGTCCCAGAATTTTACTCATTTTGAAGAGGTCTGAGCTATCTCCAAACCTAATATCATTCCACCATTGCTTAATTAGTTCTGGGAGGTGCTCATCTCTCAGCCACATGTTTTCAAATTTGAAAGGAAACCCCTTAGGTGGGTCATCTTGTACAAATGACAGTGAGATAGGGAAGTGGTCTGACCCTATAAAAGGTAAAATTTGATCTTTAGGTGTGGTTTCCATCTCATCACAATACTTTTCTCCTATTGGACCATGTGAATGTTCCATTTTTGGTATGTACATCTTTTAGGAGATTTCTATCTATGAACTCCTGGAAATCTCTCTGGATGCTAGTTGTCCTTCCCAGGCCTCCTCGCTTCTCTTCATTATTCAGAGTTGCATTGAAGTCTCCAGCTACAAATCCCATTTCCCCTCTCCTATCTTCCAACTTACTTGATATTTTGTCCCTTAATTTTTTTTTTCTATTGTGTCTATTGGTCCATGTACATTAATACTAAAGAAGGAAGTATGTTTTCTAAGGTCCTTGACCTTGAACACCTACTAGTTTTCTTCTTCCTTCTCAAATTCTCCTTCTGTTGTTAGGGGATTCCATAGGATTCCTAGACCACCCAGTGTTCCTATGGCCTCCTTGAATTGACTTTTCCACTGTCTCCAGTTGCACAATCTCCTTTTTCCTTCTTCATTACTCCATTTTGATTCCTGAATGAGAACTATGTCTTGTTTTGTTTGGTCAATTTGGTGCTTGACCATGCACCATTTGTCAGGGGAATTAATGCCCCTCACATTCCATGTTATGATCCTCATTTTTCCCTAGGAAGGAGGTTATCCTTCTTAATAATCAATTTTTTCTGCCGTGAGGCATTACCTACAATCATTATCTTGGCCTTGTTTGACATGCTACCCCAATTGGATTTTTTATTTATGTTTGGTGTGTTTATCTTTGACTTTGATTGTTCTAGTTGTCTCAGCTCAAGCAACTTTCCTTCATCTATTGCCTCCCAAGGTTATAATTCTCCCTTTGAGCATTGATCACTCTCCTCTCTCTCTGACTGAGCACTGTCAACTTCAACCTCTTATAGAGAAACAAAATTTTGCACTATGAAGGTCTTCTCATTCTTTCTCGCTTCTTCCCCTATTGATTGGGACCCCGTTTCTGATTTTTCTACTTCCCTTGTTAGCTTCCAGAGTTGAGTTTTTATATACTTTTGAAGTTCTTGTGCCCCTTCCATGAGGGAATTGAGTGCTTCTTCTGCCCTAAAGCTTCCCCGATCCTACATTTCCTTTGTTGATGGGAAGGACATATTGAGTTCCTGGTATTTTTCACCTAGATTTTATTGCTTTGCCTTGTTATTGCCCTCCCTAGATAACTCTTCTACAGATTTGGATACTAGTTCCTAGGGTGTTATATTTTCCTTTCTCTTTTACTTGTTTATTTTAGGCTCACTTCCCCTGATTGAGGTGCCTTCTAGGGTAGAAACCTTGAAGAGAAATTTTCTAGGTTCATCCCCTTCCCAAATTTCTATCTCCTGCTGCTAGCTTCCATACTTTGTCAAGATTTATATGTTTTTGTATACACCTACCCCTTCATCTATTTCAACTAGTATGCAGGCTTCAACTCCTTCAATTCGATTTATGAAATACTCATCCAATCCTAATCACACCCCTAGGGCATCACCTAGCCTCAACATGGCCTCAACATTCCAAAATTCTGAGGACAGATCCACTAGCTTGATCCAGGTGAGGATTTGGTTTATTTTATAATTCTAGGGATGAAAGTTTTCACTCCAGTTTAAGTATGAAATTTATGTCCTTTCATGAACAAGGGTTTTCTTTCTATGATTTCTAGCTTTAGATTTTGGTCGATGCATTCTATGAGAAAAAAATATTTTGGTAATTGGTAGATTCTTACCCGGTCTTTGTATTTATTTTTCCACCATGCTTTGATTTCCTCACTGGGGCATCCTAGTTTTGTCCACTTGCTGAACATGGCTTTCTCCATCAGTTCTCACACTCTTTGTTTAATCATTTCTGATGGCATTTGATATAGTTTTCTTCCACATGGTCACAACCAGTCACCTCCATTTTGTTTATTTTGGAAATTCCTTTTGTTTTCTTTCTATCTAAACAAGTCTCAATCTCTCTGGTTCATTCTTCTTTTGAATTCAAATTCTTCTCCCATGTGTTGGTTCGACTTGCCTCCATTCTTTAGATTAGGGTTTCTCGACCCCTTGACTCTCCAAATTTTACTAGAGTGCTCCAGGATGCCACTTTCTTTATTGTGCCAGTTGGGATCCGACGAATTTCCTTGGCAATCATTTTCTTGGAACCACCCATGCTTTTTCTCATGCATGCTCAACCCTTGCCTATTCCTTCAATGAATTATTGGTTTGTGGTTTCGGTCAATGTCCCATTTCTCTCTTTCTTTGAACTAGCCTTAGCTTTGGTTGCAAGTTCTGACTTTTGAACTCCCCTTTTGGCAGTAGAAAGGGTGGAATTTGTCCACCTACTCACCATTCTTGAGTACCCATTGTGAGATGTGATTCGCCTTCTACTAGAGGGCATCTCCATCTATCTTCTTCCCAAGTTCGTCCTCCACCACCATGTCGCCCCATCGCCTCTTCTCCACTTTTGCACTTTTTCGCTTCTTCCTTAATTGTAGAGTTTTTGAAGTTACATTTTTATAATATGTATAATTATGAATTTTAAAATATTTTTAAATTATGATACTGTGGTTTAATTAATTATTTTTCAATATAAATTACAAATAGTTAATTTTTTGTGTAGAATTTTAAATTCAATACAGGCTTTTGTGAGCATTTAGTTTAACTAATTTTTTAAAACATAGATTTATAAATAAAACAAATTATTCAAAGTCTATATTTATTTTCTAAATATAAAATTATTAAAAATAAAAAATATAAATATTAACACCTACAAATGAAATTAGTAAAAATTAATATATGTGATAATATTAGTACACTTTTCAAAATAGAAACAAAATAAAAGAACTAGCAAAATAGTAAAAACAAGTGTAATAAAAAAAAATTACTCTTAATTAAATAAATTAATCTTAGACTAGAGTGACCATAACTTTTTAGGTTGTATCTAAAGAAGTATAGATATTTGATATATGTTATTCAGTATATTAATAAAGAGTCAAGGATTTGATTAAAAATGTAAGAACTCAATTATTCCATTGAAGAATTAAAGGTGACAAGAGAATGAAAATAATAGATGAGTAAATGAATTTTTTGTATGCTATGAATATAAAATTAGGTGATCTCAAGGAGATGCATTTATACCTCAAGGATTTAGTTCAAGAGACAAGAGCCTTTGAGGAAATTCCACATAAATTGATAAGCATTATAAAGCATATAACATATTAAGAAATATTATTGTGTGATAAATATGTAAACACATAACTAGTAGATAATCATGAAGGAATACACAAAATGTTCCTCCTAGGATAATAAAATGACAAGAATAGGCATAAATTCTAGATAAGGATCATGCAAGAAGATCAATCATAAAAAATATTTTCATAATGTTAACTTCTTAATGTGGAAAAGTGATAGAATGAATATAGACCTTAAGGAAAGGTAAAAATAGTGAATATCAATAAGAATTAAAATATGTAGTTATGATGGGGATCATAATATGTAATTATAATATCTAAGCACATGATAGGGATCATAGATATGATAAGTTTCATAAATTGTATGTATAAGATGACAAACATTTAAGAAATCAATGTAATAATAAAACACATGTAAAAAAAGCAAGGAAGAGTAACGAAGAAACATAGGAAAGCACAAAAACTAATAATGACATTTGATGAATCATAAGATGAATAAAATGAATGATTCCCCAAATATAAAAGAAAAACATAAATAATAATACAAAAGGTGAAATGAGAGTAAAAAGGCACCACAAACATAACATGAATAAAAAGTACCCATAAGAAACAAAATAAAATCTAATATAAGAATGTAGTTCAATAATTTTCAATGTCTCATGGAACATAAGAAGGATCTCCCTAAAAAATACCATCCTTGTAGAAAAATATAACATTTGCATCTTCCTCTTTAATGATATTGCTTCCTTTTTCAATCACCAAGTCTTTTCTAAAGAAGAATTTTTACTATTAGTCAAAATAATACTAATTGGTAGAAACATAAGAATCTCCTTTATAATCCACTTTTCTTATTTCTTTGGTAGTGTTTGCATAGAATGGTTTTGCACTTGGTGGATGATCACATTTTGATTCATAATCCATGTAGTAATTTTCTTAGCACGAAACACTAGATTTTTGTAATATTGGCTTATTTTCCTACTGTAGTGGAACAAAATAATAAGGTACATACTTAGCTTGATCATTTATCATATTTTATTATTTTTGTTCATTTTGGCCTCTTATTATCTTTGATATATATCATGAACATCTTTTTCACTTTCATGTGGACTTGGGAGTGGGAATATAAATATATTCAAAGTAAAATGGATCAATTTCATAAGAAGTTCATTTGAATCATGTGTAATTTTTACAAATCTACCTTCATAAAAAAATTAGTCGAACTAAGATCTACCAAGTTATAAAATATATTAGTATATGAAATAACACATACAAAATACCTATAATTCCTTAGATCCAACCTAAGAACTTATGATCACTCTAGTATAAGGTTGATTAATTTATTTAAGAGTAATTTTTATTTTTTTATTACACTTGTTTTTACTATTTTGGTAATTCTTTTTTTATTTTCTATTTCGAAACGTCTAGTAATATTATCATATAAATTAATCTTTAATAATTTCAATTGTACGTGTTAATATTTATATTTTAATTTTTCAATAATTTTATATTTAAAAAGTAAATAGACTTTGAATAATTTTATTTATTTATAAATTTGTTTTGAAAAATTAATTAAACTAAATGCTCACAAAAACTTCTATTAAATTTAAAATTCTACACACAAATAAAATATTTGGAAATATATTTAAAAAAATTAACTAAACCATAGTATCATAATTTAAGAAAAAATTAAAATTCATAATTATACATATTATAAAATGTAACTTTAAAAACAAACAATTATAAATATTAAATATTTATTATTATATTATAACATATTATGTAATTTAGTATAACCAATATAAAACAATATATTTATATTTTGCATCCAAATTAAATATTATATCTAATCTAATATATGAATTTTATTTACTAATTCTATTGAAAAGAAACAATATTTAATATTGTATTTAATATAATATATAAATTTTATTTATAATTCTATTGAAAAGAAACAATATTTAATATTGTATTTAACATAATATATAAATTTTATTTATAATTTTATTGAAAAGAAAGGTAATTTATATTTGCATGAAAAGCTAATGGATAAAATATCATGAAAATCATTTGATTCTATCTTCATTTTGGTTTAGAAATTTGAACATTTCTATAATTTATGATATTGCTATCAAGATTCAACCGTGTAGTTTCTGAGTCAAACTCATTGACCCATGATTCATGAGTAGTGCTTCACAAGAACCCATCTCTCATGATAATGAATGGTCCACTTAGCACTCATTGCATCTAGGTGATGCTCACAGAGGTGAAACATTGGTCCACCTAGATGCAATGAGTGCTAATTGGACCATTGGTCCACCTAGATGCAATAAGTGCTAATTGGACCATTCATTATCATGATCATCACCTAGATGCAATGAGTGGTAAGTGGATCATTCATTATCATGAGAGATGGGTTCTTGTGAACCACTACTCATGAATCATGGGTCAATAAGTTTGACTCAAAAACTACATGGTTGAATCGTGATAGCAATATCATAATTTGACACGCTGTGGAAGAAACCTCCTACTTATCATTTCTATAATTTTACATTTATCTCACAACCGAATTTTGAAGACAAATAATTTTACATTTATTTCACAACCGAAATTTGAAGACAGATTTGTCTTAGGAGAAAAATATCGAGCTTGATAGTTTTAAACCTGTAACTTATAGTCCCTTCTTCCTTACTTTTTCTCAACGAATGCATGTGGGATTAAAAATAATTTGCATCAAAACAAATATTCTCTTTCGGCTGAAATTTTCCAGACACAATGGATAACTCAGATTTTATAGATCTAAATGGTGAAAACGGCAAACTAAATCCTTCCAAACGGTGGACGTCAACGTAAATAAGAACGGAAACAACGTATGCGAAACGGAAAGGGAAAGGGAAACGGAGGCGTCAACTAGAATTAGAACGACAAAAGTAAATTAGAAAAAGGTACTGTTGTGGGCCCGACCACCTAAACAGTCAGATGGTTAGAGTGTGCGGGTAAGCCCGGCCCAAACTATACGATGAGCACAAAAACTCCTCGCAATGATCAGCTTGCAACAGATGAAACGCCTCCAAATTGTAGTAGTGCCCAGCCAAATAAGGCAAGGTGAGGCCGGGGGCCGTCTACAACCGTGTGACGATGCTGAACAAGGCGACTTGTTGCGATTTTTGCATAGCCAATGCCTTGATCGCCAATGGCCAAATTTAGCGCGCCCTGCAAATGAGCTCGGCTATGGCCATGGAGGAGGGGTGTGAGATTACTGTTTTCCAAATTTGACGGCTCTGTATTGTTGACTGTCATCCAAATCTGCCTCGCGATTTCCATGCCGATTCCATTCCAAAGTCGACGCCCTACCAAAGTCCCACGTAGCTAGTCAAATTTGAAACGCCGACCAAAGTTCAAAGGCAGCTTCAAAAAGATGAGCGCGGGTCTCAATAGTGGCGCGGTTCAGACTTATATTATGCCTCCAGCTTGCTGCCTCGGCCTGAGGAGTCTTCGCAGCTGGTTTGACTAGTGAGAAAGAGCATGGGTCTCAGGGATGAGTGCAAAGTAAGGGTGAACCAATGAACGGTCGCGACATGTCCAAACGCCTCTCTTCTACGTTTTCTTGACATTTGCTTGGCAGACTGAACCTGCCCTCACGTTGCTGGCCTCTCTGTAGTATCATACAGAGATAACACAAACAATGGATTGCCGCTTAGTCAGACCTGTAGTCTTTAGATCTACATGATCTCAACACTCAGATTAAAAGCCACACAAAGATTAAAATCCATGAGATTAAACGCCATGCAAAATCAGAGCGCACAGAGATTCCAACGGCCACAAGAGGGATCAATTACAATGGTCGATTCACCTAATGGGTGGGGTCCATTTTCAAACTTAATACACTTGATTGAACACTTTTCGCTTGAAGCTATCTCCATCCAGCTGTGATACTATATTAGAATTTAAGAGATCTAGGAGATAAAAAACAAGAACAATGAGCAACAATGGATAAATTATATTTAGATGAGGCAGTCTACCTATGAGATGGATTCAAAAGTGCTTCATAATGTGACACAATGAGTAGACAAGTGTCTTATAGGTCTCAACCTTAGAAACACTTGGAGTGTGCAAACCAACAACCTCTATGACCAAGTCATCAATCTTGTGTGCAAAGTGTTGAGTGACCTTTGAGGTGAGATGGAAAGACTTCCAACCTCAAAAAGGTGTGTGCATGAAGTTAACCAAATAAATTGGTAACCTGTAGAAGTCTAAAATGTTGTATATTCAGTTAGACAAGATGTTGTCTAGCCTCATCAACCTAAGTATACCTAAGTGTAGTGAATAGATTAATTATTCACACTAACACCTTCATTATGCCATTCACTAAAATTCAAATTTCTAAAGGTGATATGGTAAAATGGGATCTAAACCAAGTACCTAACCTAAATTGGGAGACACAAAAGTAACAAAGAGAAACTATTTGGTTGTTGGCCTAAAGGGAGAGACAAACAACTGGTCAGGGTTCTGGTCCCCTTTTTGTTGGGGTGCTTGAATGGGAATATGATGATTGATTATAAGATATTGCAATCTAGGAGAATTAAGATTAAAAATGTGATAGAATCTAAAAAACTTGGAGAAGAAAGATAAAAGAAGATAGAAGATAAGGAAAATGTAGTTAGAGAGGAACGTGTCATTCAAATATAAAATAAAACCAGTAGGATAGAGGCATTGGATTTCCTAGTCAAAAGTGTTAGATTTTAGTGTTTGAAATTTGGTACACATATTTGAATAATCAACTTGTCCTAAATTGGTATAGGTGTTTGAATAATCAACTTGTCCTTAATGTTATCTTCTCTATCAAACTTTGAATTATAGGAGATATTTGGAAGAGAGATAAAACTATCTTTAAACAAAAAAATAGTTTTGCTTCTTTAAAATTTACTTTTAAAATATTAACAAAATCTATATAAATATATCTTCTCATAGATTTCTTTTTCCTTTAAAATGAAATATTTCTAAAAAAATATATAAATTTGCACTTCCAAAGAAGGATTATTCTGTATAAAATTTAATTCAACCAAGAATTAATTTTCCTCCAACATTTGAATTATAATATCCAAAAAAATTAAATTCCACATTTTAATTTGGAACGCCTTTTACACTTTATGCATAGTTCTAAAATGTGTGGTACAAACTTCTTTACTCTTCCACTTTCAAAAACATATGGTCATTTTTACCTACCTTCCATTTTTTGAAGATGTTAATGGTGACATGCCATTTTTCTTTTATAACATGTAGCTTTTACCACAACCCAAATTTTTGTTCCATATGTTATTCTTGTTGTCCCTTGTAAATACATTGATGTTTAATTTTGTTGAAAACTATTATTTGTAGTGACATTTGTTAGAAACACATATATGTGTTTGTATTATTCATTTAAAAAAAACAATTTTCTTTTTTAGATATACTATGTTATGTTATTTTTTATACAAGCTATTATATACAAGAAGTTCTTGTAGACTATTATGATATGCTGAAGTCGATAATATCATTTTCTTCCTCCCTAAAAATTTTTTTGCTTAAATTTTTGAGTGGTATTTCACCCATGTTGTGTGAGATGGAAAAATATTCTAATCTAACACAACTCTAAAGCTTCCTCTCTTTTTTTTTTATCTTACTTAGACTAATATGTGTGATTGTTGGAAATTAATATCATTCTTAGTAGTATTCTAATAAAATATAAAACACTATGAAAGCATTATATTGCTTGTATTAATTGGTATTTTATTTTTTTATGTTTTTTAATGAATCAATAGTTTTGATTGTTTTAATAATGCGATGTTTTAATTTAACAATGTCAACAATTGCATTGTATAAACTCTTCTATTTTTTAATGAAATGTTAACATTATAAAATTTGTGTTTTTGCAACTAATCTTTATTTCAAAACAAATTTTATTTATTTTTAGTTTAGGTACATTATAGAATAAAAAATCAAATATAAGAAAAATAATGAAAATTTACAAATACAAATAATAAAACTAGTAGTTGCGCCTAAAGGAGTTTAATGATTATGCCAATAGAAAACTATATGCATGTTAATATGTTAGAGAGTATGTGTTTGTGCATGAATGCACTGCAAATTCTAGTTGCATGTGGCTAGATTAAACAATTAATAATAAGTGCTAAGTAATGGAATGAAATAAACTTAGACAAATCTAGTTTTTTTTTCCTTAAAAAGATTGAAGTATTATTTGAATATGAAATATTTGCATATATATTTAAAACATAAAGCAATGCAAATGAAAAAAAAGGTTACCATTAAATTAAAAAAAAAAATACTACAAATGGAAATAGAAAGTTCCCATCCAGTTGTCAAATCAACATTTATTAGCTTTCATGCATTTAATGAGATTTTGGAAGCTCACCATAAAACACCAACTGATTTACAATTAAAAATAGATAAAACTTGTTTTCTAACGACTTAACAGTAATTTGCACGTGTGAAACTTGTTCCAAATTCAAATTTCACACTATATATAACCTATCAACTAAAAACACAAAAAATATATCTTTTTAAATTTTCTATATATTTTCAACAACAATTTGTCCCATAAAAACTCACTATTAATTATCCACACAAACAATAAAGCATTAAACTAACACTCGATTAACTACAATCACACACTCTAGCTTACAAACCTAGCGAAGGCACCTATCACAGAATACTTGCTTAACTAGGATATTCAGTAGCGAGCCTCCATTTAGGGCAAGCAAACAGCGACTTTTTTATGGGAACAGTTAATCCATACTCTTTCACCATATCCACCTCGCCCTCCACAGTCCAATCAAAGCAGTGAAGCAGCTGAGCGAGTGCCAACTCAATAATAGAAATACCCATGGAAATTCCAGGGCATCCTCTTCTTCCTGTTCCGAAGGGCAGCAAATCGAAGTCTTGACCTCTCACATCCTTGTTATTGCCAATAAACCGCTCGGGCTTGAACTGATGGGCATCTTTCCAAACGTTTTCATCCCTTCCCATCGCCCACACATTCACAAATACCCTCGTCTTTGGCGGAATGAAATATTCTCCCACGCTGCAGCCTTCCATCGACTCGTGGGGAAGCAGCAGAGGAAGTGGCGGATGAAGTCGAAAAGTTTCTTTCACCACGCATGGCAAGTAGTCGAGCTGCATAACGTCACTCTCCTTTATTCTGCGACTTGTGCCCACTGCAGATTCCATCTCTTGCTGCGCTCGTGCAAACGTTGCAGGATTCCTCAGCAATTCACTCATCGCCCACTCTAGCAATGTCACCGATGTTTCCATTCCCGCGTTTAACATATCCTGCACACACATAATATATTTCCTGAAGTTTGTACACATTTCCTCCGGCGATAGTCAAAAACAAAATAGTTTAAAACAATTTGTAATCAGATTTGTGAAAGCCAACACAGCCTTGATTCTCAGACTTACCAAGATCATGGCTTTGATGTGGTGTCGTGAGATTGTCTGGCTCTCCGTTTCGGCCATACTGAGCAGCACATCTACCATTTATTTAACACGATCTTCGTTTGGTTTTCCTTTATCCGATCTACGATTGATGTGCTCGTCAATAACTTTTTCAGCGAATCCGTCGAATATTTTGTGAACTACCTGCATGCGACGACGGAATCCTTTCAAATCGAGCCAGTCGAGAGAAGGAATGAAATCGCCAACGCAAAATGCACCGGCCACAGTTAACATCTCTTCAACCATTTCTTTGAAACTATGCCCTCCATTCAAGTAGCTGTCGGAGTACGTCCTGCTGGCAAACATTCTTCAGGTAATATTTTGTGTCAGGAAGGAGAGTCTCTTCTTGACATCCACACACTGCGCTCCATGCCCGCTTTCCCTCCAGATGGAGCCGATCATGGCGGACACTTCTTCCTCTCTCACGAAACTGAAAGAATCGATTCTCTTCACTGTGAGCAGCTCCACCGTTAACAGCTTTCTACTCTGCCTCCAGTACGATCCATAGGGGCTAAACGCCACGTCTTTATGATCATAACATATATATTTCCCCACTGTACATTTTGGTCTGGTTGCGAAGAGCAAATCATGGGTTTTGAAGAACTCTTTTGCCATGGCAGGCGAAGACACCACAACGGTGGGGACGGAGCCCAAGCGAAGAAACATAATGCATCCGTACTTCTTTGCCAGCGCCGCTAGAGCCTGATGAGGAAGGCTTCCCAAGAGATGGAGACTTCCTATGACAGGCCATGGACGTGGTCCGGGGGGCAATTTCAATTTGTTACCATTGCTCTTCAGCTTACACAGAAAGCAGTAGAGGAGAAAGAAGATCCCAAATCCTATAGTGACGGGCTCATTCAGAAAGCAGGTCAGCGATTCCATTCTGCAAGAAGAGGGAAATCCGCTAGCCTACAATCAATTGAAACCTTACAAACCAACCATTTTAATACCGTCGATAAGGTTTACGTCCACACGACGAGCCAATCGCCAGTCAATAATTAAATCTTTAGAATAAAAGTAAGACGTTGCGTCACGGGTTCATCCCATCACTGTAGCTTCTGAATTCTAGCCAACGCAAATAACTATCTGCACGTAAGTTAACTCTATTATATCTGATTGTTGATAGATTTTTGTGAACTGTTTAGTTTCATAGGCATGTAAACCGTTTGAAAAATTAACTTAAGAATCAGATGTTGTGGTAAAATCTCGCAAATTCCCTACCATGTCTGCTGATTAACTGGATTTCGTATAGATACCATTAAGATGGAGACATCGGGGAATCCGATTTTTCTCATTGCCAATGAAATAGAGCCCGGAGAAACGGTAAAACTCACCCGAGAGAAAGACTAGTCTCCCGGAATTCTATTCTAATCTGACTTTGCCATAACCATGTCGGTTACTGCTACACTCTCGAGCAGTGGTGGGAGTTGAGAGCCGTACCGTATTGGTTAGTCCGGGTTGGTTTACCATGATCAGGCATGGAGTTCAGAATTGACTATAAATTATTCCACTGACAAAGTCTACCAGTAGGGGGGTGGGGGGAAGACTTTGTAATGCCGAGTGATGATCCATCTTAATGGTATCTATACTAGCTGATAAGCATCCGCGACCACAAATGATCTATCTTAGTGATGTATTTCAAAGAAAATCAGTGACAAGTACGTTAGCGATTAGGCAGCGCAAACAATAAAAAATATTGAACACTAAAGATATGATGTTGAAAGTAATGGCCTTTTATAGTTACAAATACTATACCGTAATAGTCGTTAATTTTAGATTCAGGATTTCTTCACGGGACCCGATCTTGGGCCGGGCTTAAACACCACACACTAAGCGTTGACGCTTAGTGTGGGCCCCATCGTTAGTTGCTAACTCCGTTTCCGCCGTTTCTGTCCGTATTAACTGCACTCACATCGTAACTGTTTACTCAACTGCGCTGCCATTCGTGATGCTAACTGTTATTAATTTATTATTATTGATTTTTATAAAATCAAATCATACAAAGTATTATATATTTATATTTATATTATATTTCTATATTTGTTACGTTACAATAAAAAAAAATCAGTGACGAGTACGTTAGCGATTAGGCAGCGCAAACAATCAAAAAAATTGAACAGTAAAGATGTGATGTTGAAAGTAGTGGTCTTTTATAGTTACAAATACTATACCATAATAGTCGTTAATTTTAGATTCAGGATTTCTTCACAGGACCTGATCTTGTCAGGTTTTCCAATTTATATAAAATAACAAAATTATTTTCTATATTATCCAAAAGAATCTTTGAGGGGTTAACAGGTAGACATTTTCAACGTAAGTCATGTGGTACAAACGTTTACATATAAAGGAGAAGAGTATTATTTACTACGATAAACTTCTGTATAGTAAGAATTCCATAAACATCAACTATTATATTTATTTTCGATAGTCCTTCAATTTCCTTAAATGGAGCGTGGAGAGTGGGAGAGTTTGAAAATACAAGATATGGGAAGAAGGTATACCTTCAAAATTAGGTATTCTCTACTTCAATCTTATAACTGTCGTACTCACGTCCTTATACTCCGTTTTAATTTTGATTTTGTCTTTTTTAGCAATCAAAATATGTTTTAATAAGAATGTTTTAAAATACTAGTAATCACATCATCTTGGTATGTAATGGGTATGTCGATGGTTTTTGGGTTTAAAATTTGTATGGATAAAGCTTAGTATTTGACATTAAGTATAGGAGAATGTAATTGTGAAATGCTTTGAACTAATAAAAAAAGCAATTTGAAATAAGTGTTTGTTTTGTGTAGAAAGATGAAATCAAATACTTATATATATATATTAAATTAATCGTTCTACATATATATAAATAATTTATAAACTTGAATACTAGTGAAAATTGAGAAACAATATTTAATTTTGGACTTTCTTTCTTTGTCTAAAGTGCAATGCTAATTTCGATAAGCTAAATTTAGTGTATTCAAATATTTTTTCTAAAATATAATAGTTTTTTTATTTGTAAAATGTAATAATTTGGTTTTTTGTTTTTGATCTTTATAATATGAATGTGAAACATATTTTCTAATGGAAATGTAGAAATAATATCCAATTCAATTTTTTTTTTTTAATTTTTTTCTTTCATTATTTTATATTGGGTTCAGCAAATGGTTAGATGCCTTTATAACATGATTTATAGACTCAAAATATTGGTTGAAAATTAAAACAATATCTAATTATTTTCTTTCTTTCTTTGCATAAAGTGCAATGATTAATTATATAAGATAAATTCAGTGTAGTAAACTATAATAATGATGGTTTTTTATTTATTTTTTATTTTTGGTTTTGACCTTTATATTATGAATGTAAAATATATTTTCTAATGTAAATGTAGAAACAATATTGATTCTTGGTTTTCTTTTTTTGTATAAAGTTTTTATTTTTTTAATATTATTTTTATTTATTTTATATTGGGTTCATTGAACAGTCATATCTTTTACAATGGTCAACCATCATTCTATCAAATTCTCAACCATCGATCATTAAAGTCAGTTGGTAATGTTCATATAGGGAACACCTTTGGCGTAATAAGATATAGGAATATGTTACACAATTTTATATTATATTGAGAGTCATAAAGTTGAAATTTAAATTTGAGGTTTATTTTTAAATGTTATAGAATTCACTCCAAATGGTATACATAAATTTGGGTAGTGAAATAGTGAATCTTTAAATAGAGAGCCAATAATTTAAGATTAGTGTATTAGGAGAGTAATAATGAGAACTAAATGGTAAATATATAGGAAAAGGTTAGTTCATGTACCAAACCAAGCAAAAAAGTGTGTCACTTGTCACTATATAATAATGTTAAATACATTCTCTAGGGTGCACACAAGTCTAAAATGAAATCAACATGAATATTCTATTTATTTATTTTTATCGGTAAATATTCTAATTTATTATTACAGCCCTTAATAATTCATTGTAAACCTATTAATCATTGAATTTTATTGAGAAGATTATTTGAAGTTCTTTTTTACATTAACATATAAACCATTATAGATTTATTTACTATTAAAAAATCAATAATATTAATATAATTTTACAATGAACATAAGATTTTCATATTTCATAGATTTATTTAACAAGTTCTTAAATTAATTATCTATATTTTGTATGGTTAAATCTAGATTTTTTTTATTAGAAAAGTAGGGAAGGGCCCTGATTAAATAAGTAATATAATTAAATTTTATATCATTTCCAATATGAAATACATGAATTTAAGTCTTTTGGGAAAATTGTTAGTGTTAATAATTAATCTATCCATTATACTTAAGTGTACTTAGTTTGATGAGATTAGACAACATATTGTCTAACTGAATGAGCAATATTTAAACCCTTAGAGGTTACTAAAATATTTGGTTAACCTCATGAACATACCTTTTGAGGTTGGAAGACTTTCCATCTCACCTCAAAAGTCACTCAATAATTGGAACACAAGGTTGATGACTTGGCTATAAATTTTGTTGGTTTGCACACTCCAAGTGTTCTTAAGTTTGGCACTTATCCACCTCAACATAAATGGAATGAAGAAATTGCAAAAGAAATGAGTATATGTTAACTTCAAAAGAAAACTACTTCTGATCTCGAGAGAGTGAAACTTTTGGATTTCTGCCTTAGACAAAGAAGCTCTCGGCCAAAGGATGACAGTGTGGATTCAAGACACCAACACGATGCACTATCATCCAAGTGGTGTGCTGGCATATGAAGCAACAGAAAGCTCAAGAGCCTAGTAGGGAAGGATAAAGTTAAACTTTCTAACAAAGATATAGGATCTACTAAACAAAATGATAAAATAGACAACATAAAATTCAAGAAAAGCACAAGAAGAGCTTGGAGAAAACTTACCCTCAACCAAACATTTGAGTCTTTACTCCAAGCTCCACTTTACGACCTACACATAGAAGAATAAAGGGAAAGTGTTGGAGTTGTATAAGGGTTTGCCTTAGTTAGACACCCATTTTGGTTTTCCCACCTCCATGGATAGCTAGATAGGTAAGGAGTGTAATTGAAGTAGACAAAGCATGTGGTGAAAGAAAAAACCACTTCAAAAGTATAACCAACACCACTAAGTAGGAAATGAATAAGTAAATAGAGAAGAGAGAGAGAGAGAGAGAGAGAGAGAGAGAGAGAGAGCATTGCCCATGGACCTAGACCCTCTCTAGAGCACATGGATGCATTGTTGAATGCTTTCTTGAGAGTTGTAGTTGTTGGAGGGACCTCAGACCACCATGGATTCCTTTGTACAAGTGTTTCTTGTTAAGAATGAAGAGAAACTTAAGAGTGAAAATATAAAGAGAGCTTGATTGAATGACTTGGACCCCAAAAATGAGAGTAAATGAGGGGTTTTACTTCATGCAAGGGTAGAAAAGATCTGCTACACCCAAAACCTTGACTACCAAGACACATGTCAAGAGTCAAGATTCAAGATTCCTTATTTTAGAGTCAAAAAATTGATAGGAAACAACTGCACCATGTAGATGTATGTGCATCATGCAATGTCCAAGACATCATTTTTGGGGGAATGTGTCATTAGGCTTATGTTTCTCCACCAGTGGTCCACATGGAGTCAGAATTATGAAATTCTAACCTGTGGGATTTTTGTCATTAATGCTCTGGGGTGTCATAAATGCTAGGCAAAGTGCTAAAATGTGGAATCTCCCCTAGGTGCAATTCTATGACATTAAATTTTCCCCCCACTTTAGTGGGATCAATTTTGGAAAAAATCAGCCACATTGAAGTAGAGAAGAAAATTTTTACCCCAAATTTGAATTTTCACGAATTTGTGTGACAAGAAAAATGGGCCTCAAAGGTCACCAAGGTCAAGCTAGCCAGTACCAAAGGTTCCCCCAGTAACCGAGCTCAACAAACATCAACAAATTGGTTGTGAAAAATCGCATGAAAATTTAATACACAAAAATTAAATTTAAGTCAATTTCAAAAATCGAAAGAAGCTACAACGATGAGAAGAATTATCAAGAAAAAATCGATGATTCAGAAGAAAATAATGTTAAAGAGGTTAGTTTATTCCCCCTCCTAAGTTTTACCCTAGCTAGGTGGGGTAAATTTAGGAGAAACCATGAAGCCACAAACTCTAATAAAAATAGGCCTTAGGGGGCCTATATATACTTAGGTGGGCCCCTAGAAGGGTAATTTTCAATATTCACTATGAAAATATTGTTAAATTTTGTGAGATAAAATTCATTAAAATTCTAAGCAGCAGGGAGTAAGAGATGTTGAGATTGGAGCAATTGAAGGAGGACATCACCCAAGGGTACAAGGTGGACTAAGTAGGCCTCAAAACCTCATTTTTAGTGATTTTTAGCACATTGTAGGTAATTTTTTCCACATCAAACTACACATACATCTTTTTGTGTGCTAGTGTCTAGAAGATGCACTAGCATCCAAATTTTTCATTATCGTCCTGAGTATGCGTTGGAATCCTCTAGGTGTCATTGGAGGACTAGGACATATGCACAACACACAGATTTATGCATGGCACACAAAAGTCGTTAATAAATTTGTACTTTCAGGTTCTATAAATCACATGTTTTGACTTAGAATTTTTTCACTTCTTATAGGATTATCCCAAGATTCAGGAGCATCTCGACAAGCGAGCATATTGGCTTATTCATGAGGAGAGGGATAGCCTTAGTAATGATGATATCACACATCTTTAGTAGGTCAGTCTCTGGAATGTGTTCACCATGCCAGAGATGCGCTATCACAAGCATATGCTTACGACCTTGATGGAGAGGTGGGATGCCACTACATCATCTTTCAAGTTGCCTACTGAGGAGATGATGATTACTCTAGATGATGTCTATCAGATTCTCATACTCCCCATTTGCGGGTAGCGGGTGGCAATAGATGGCACCCAATCAATGCAGGAGTGATTAGAGGGTGTCCTCTACTAGTCAAGGTAGACTGACGAAGATGACACATGGCATATCTGCATGCATTGGTATGATCAAGTGTGGAACACTACACCCTTGTTGTGTCGAGTGATGTTAGTGATTGTGGCCTTTTGGATGACAATATATGGGTGAGGCTCTCACCTACATTGGGGCCTCGTCCATATTATTTGTGAGATGGTTGAGCATGAGATAGTCTTTTTTCTTGGGGCATAGCATCCTAGTGCACCTATACCAAGAGCTAGGGTGGTATATACACTATGAGTACCACAACCTCACAAAATGTACACTACTACAAGTGTGGGCTTTCTCCCACATCATGTGCATGAGGCCAATTGGGTTCCCATGGACATGATCATATATTGTCCCCATGGCCCATTGATATGATGTTCCAAGACAATGGAGATATGGAGATTTATAGTTTTAGAGACTATAGATTGAAACCCTTGTACTTGATCAGGTGAGGTGGAGACCCTACAATTACTTTACGTGGGTTGACAACAACAGGTACCTTAGAAACCTACAGTGGAACTGTTTTCTCATTCATTTCCATGATCACATTATTATGACTTATTACTAGAGTCAGGTCATGCGACAACATGGTTGTGTACAAACTATCCCTCTAGATGTGCCCACGTAAACACATGAATTCATAAGTGTGGTGAGACCCAGGGACACTCCCCATCCTTCCATGACATATTGTGGTCCTTTTAATGATGACAAGCCTGATCGAGATATGCCAACGATAGCGCTAGCTGATAACATCAACATTACTACATACTTCAGATCATAGTGGGCGAGGCACCATCCTCATCCAATGTTTGGTGAGGATGCCCTCAGAGGGGATCTTGGTCCATAGGGGGATGTGCCACCATAGGTACCATAGGACAAGCAAAGAGGTCAAGGAGGTGGGTGACAACAAGGCAAGGAGAAGAGGCTACAAGAGGAGGAGGTTAGACTCTCCACTAGCTACCGACATCTCATTGGTACCACCATCACCCACTATCATAGTTATGACAACGTTAGTAGCACTAAGAGTGGTTGTCGACACCAGAGGCACAAGTCCCAGCTTCGCTCCTCACCTTGACCCCACATGGCAGTGAGGGGACCCAAGTATATTTATTACATAGACATGCCATGTGATATTGATTCCACTCTTTCTTTCTTTGGTTATAGAGGATGCTCAGGGATGGACTCAGTTGATGGCTCAATGCATATAAGAGGCGGACCCTATCATGCCCATCTATAGGATAGTCCTTGAGGCATACTATCTAGTTTCTGTAGAGTGACACTCCCACTTGTTTGAGCCAGTAGCATGTCTGAGGACCACCTATGAAAAGCAGGGTGTGGAGATCATATAGGTGATTGAAAACGTAACCACACTTCAAGGGTAGTGCAACCATTTGACGAAGTAGTTGCAGAAGGTGCTTGTCTAGCCAAACACAATTGTGATGAGGGTTGATGTCATAGAGAAGGTGCATGATGCCCTATAGAGCTTCCTCAATGACCTCGATAGGTAGTTAGCAAGCTATGATCTCAATAGGTGACCAACAGTTGCAATAGGAACTGATGCAGGTATGGATGACTATATGCTCCATGCAAGGAGAGATCAGAGGGATGTGTGCAACCCTGTTTGGATCATGCTCATGTTGCTTGAGATCCATCACCACTGTGTAGTCTCCTCCTAGACCGTAGTAGTGGTAGCCAGAGTGAGAGGGCTTCGAGAGCCACGTCCCACAGTCATAGAGAGCCCATATTTTTGTACATCAATTTTGTAGTGATATATATATATATTTGACACATATTTAGTAGCCACTCATTTTTTGATGATAGGGGCCTAATACATGTATATGAAATTTGATATGTATATATATGAGATACTAGTTTTGACATCATGTCATTGTGTACTTTGATATGTATTCTTCTTTATTTTCATGTATTTTGTTGCTATGGATGTTATATGTGTATGGATGTATGTGTTGGACTCAAGGGAACATTGAGAGGCAGGGTGAATCAGTGTTCAACAAATCTTAACTTTATCAAGTCAAAACTTGAAACCATTTTAACATTGCATTAATGAAAAGATGTATGCATTCAGAGGAAACATTCATAACACCATGACACACTGAGTTTTGTGTGGAAACACTATTAGGGGAATGTAAGAGAGGGGGACCACCCACTGCAAGGCCCAAGGTCATGAAAGGCCAAGAGCGGAAAGGCTTCCTTAACTTACCTCAGTTTAAAGGATGGTTAGGATAGAAGGGATGAGAATGATGAGGATTATGTATCATTTGATCACTCTGCAATCGTGATCGCTGAAGGGAGACTAGACGAGAGGTTAGAATCCCGAGAAAGGACTAATAGTATTGTCTAGTAGTTTCAGGAAGTAAAGAACAAGACTAAGAAAAGAGAAAGGTAAATACATACATGATAAAAGAAGTATATTACCGCAAGGGTGACGAAGACAATTTCATAGAAAAATCCTCTCACCAGATTGTTTCGATATCTCTCCACCTCCACACAACAAAGATGGAAATTATTGGGACTGTTTAGGGGCATGCCTCAGTCAGACCCTAGTTTTGGTGTTTCAACCTCCATGGACAACCAAGATTGCAATGGTAGAAATAGAGATAAAGAAAGGAAATACTAGCTACATATGCAAGAAACACTACAAAACAGTATGTGCTTACTCAAATGAATACGATAGAGGATATGAGAGGAGCTTACCACCTCCATCCAAAGTGCTCAAGGCTTGTGGAGGAGTGAATGAGAGGAACTCAAGCCTCTGCTATCATGGTGTATGTCCTGTGATCGCACTATAAAAGTGATGGAGTGGTAGATTGTTGCAATGGAGTGAAGAATGCTACTACCAAGCTTGAACATGGATGCCCAAATTATGGGGAGAGGGTATGTGCAGGATCATGATGGGCCAAAAAGTGGCGATATGTAAGCCATATGATGAGCCATGTGGTTGACGACTTTTTTTTTACCCAAAATTGATGAAACGAAAAAGGTTTTTAGAGGAGATTCTCAGCTTTCCACCAATATAAATTATGTTTTACTTTGAATTTAGTAAATAATTATTATTCATTTTCTATTAGAATTACGAATAAAGTCCCGATTGATAGGTTGATTGAAAAACACCTTTAAATTTCAAATGGTATCACATTTTTTGAATCTAAAACATGCGTCACATTCTATGCTTTGCATACTATAGGATTAAAAAAAAGTAAAATTGAATTTCATGAAGTTTTTACCAAGTTAAGGTGGTTAGATAGATAAGATTTTATATTTTTTAAAAGTTGTAATAAAAAAATCATAATTAGTTATTTACTTGGAAAAAAATTATAAAAAAATATGCATCACATCGAGACATGATTCCTCTACTTATATATAAAATCTTATAAAAAATAATTATCACGTGGTTAGGGTGGTTAGACAGACACCTACTTCTTATTTTTACCCTGAAATTTAAATACTACTGCATTGAAATTTCAAATTTTCACCAAATATATTTTATTTTTGTAAGTAAAGGTCTAGTAGTCTAGAAACTACATTCAATTTGATAAAAATTCTATTTTTACATGTTTTTGAAATAATATAGATAACTTATTCAATTTTTTACGTCAAGTTGTCTAACTCTGATTTTCTGTCTTTTTATTGCCACTTAAGGGCCTATTTTTTCCATGATGATCCTGCACATACCCGAGAGTATTCCAACTTGTTCAAAACTTGAGAATGGAATAATGAAGTGAGAATATGAAGGAGAAGTTGAAAAAAAACCATATTCGGGGCAGTCGGCCGAAGAGGAGCGTTACACTTCAACTTCCAATCAAAAATGTAATGTCTCTGAAGAATCCAACCGCAGGAATCTGCCAGGGATGTAAGCACGTCACACAGACATCTGCATGCCGCATAGGCATCCCCGATAGAAATTCCCCACTGGACACACAAACAAAGCGCCAAGTGGAATGCAACCAATGAGCTTAAGTGGAATTAAACCTCTGTTGTCAGTTTTCTAAATTGTAAAGGGTTGAAAGGAGAATTTGCATTAGGGGTGAGAATTCACACTCATACATTTTTCCCCCACCTTAGCGAGCACGAATATTGATGAGTGCTTCGGTAAAGTAGAGTAGTAAGAAAGTAATAGAGTAATAAATGTCTACCTGAAATGATGAGGAAGAAAAAGATGGTCTGGTGAACTTGGAAGTGCAAGAAGGGACTTCATAGTTTTACGAGACCATAATGTTGAAGTATGAAAATGGTTTACAGGCTCATAGTCCTGAGAGGGTGGTATCCTTCAAGAACTCTCACATGAAGGAAACCAAGAAAATAACCTTACAGTCCCACAAACCTATAAGGAAGGTATCCCCCAAGAACTCTCACATGAGGGAGATTAAGTGAAGCACCCTATAGACCTAGAGATTTGCAAGGAAGGCATCCTCCAAGAACTCTCACATGAAGGAAACCAAAAAAGTTCCTTACAAACCCGTAGACCTACAAGGAAGGTATCCTCCAAGAACTCTCACATGAAGGAGACTGACCAAAGGGGGCTTTTTAGAGTTAGAGATGGTGACATGTTTACCCGTAGATAGAACACATTAGGAAGCGGTCATGTAGGGAAGTGAACGAATAGTCATGCAGACCATCGCTAATTTGTAAGACTTTCAAAGGGGTTCCTCAAGAACCCTTCAAAAGGAAGTATGGTCCACTCAAGGGACGTGTTGTTTGAAAGGTGAAGTCTAGTCGGGCTGCCCCCAAGCTAGACATAAAGATGTGAAGATGGTCTAGTCACGCTGCCCTAGACTAGACATGAAGAAATGAAACTGGCCTAGTCGAGCTACGCCCGAGCTAGATGCCATAGAACTTGTTGAAAGCTTTTGAAGGGGTCCCTCGAGAACCCAACGTGAAAGGGAGGGGTCCACTCAAGAGACACATTCTTCAAAGTTTACCATCTTCCTTCTCAAATCGACTCGTCACCAAGGAATCCTTTTAAAGATGTCCACTTCATCAAGGAATTCAAAAGGAAAGAGATACGTTCATGTGAGAGGAAGACTAAGACAATTAATACTTCGAAGGAGGATTCCCAAGTCCTTTCTTTACAATCCCATGATGAAGGAAAAAAATTTCATTAGGGTTTCAAGTTGAGAATGCAATTCTAACAAGGAAGTATGTGAAGGATCTTCAAGGAAAGATTCATTTGGCAACGAATGTGTTTTCTAAAAACCAAGTAATGTAGAAGAGGCATTGTCACACATGAAAGGCACAACTCAAGCAAAGAGGATAGAAATATAAATAGAAAGTAAAAGAGAACAAATCACACATAAAGGGAACAAGGAGATTTGTTTTCGTAGAGTCAGATCTACCTTTATTTATATCTGTTAGGTAATTGCATCAAGAGGCGAAAGATCATCAATCCCCAACTAGATAAGGAAGAATGCACAAAAGACAAAGTAAAAAAAATAAAAAATTGGGTCAACATGGAAGGAGGCCTAAATGCTCCCGACCTTTTGCATCATCCCCAATTTACCAAAATTTAATCACAAACATGGAAGAATAGAGGTACATATAGAGGAAGGTTTACAACACAAAAACCATGCCTGTATCTAGGCACCAAGAGGGGTGATGAGGGTTATCGAGGTACATGTAGCATGATTATAGGGGAACACATCACAACGCACAAACATCTAATCTAAAGATCAAGAAGAGGGTCTCCCCCTAACACTAGTTGACCAAGAGGTCATCAGCTTCCCAATCTAGATCAATGAAAGGGGAAGGATGATGAGCCTGCAATGGTGCAATGTTAAGGGGAGGATCTTCTGATCATCCCACAACAAGGGCCAAGGAAGAGGTACCTATGAGGCCTCCATCGCTCAACTCTTGTGGGTCCAAGGTCAACGACCTCGCAAAGATTGCTGAAAAGATCGATACTTCATCCACTGAGTTAAACATGTATTTAATGAGAGTGTCATGCTTCACTTCAGTGGACAGAGGATTTTGCACCTGAGGTTCACCATTAGGATCATTGAGAGACTCAGGAGCAGTGACAAACTCGGGGGAGGTTGTGACTGGTTTGTCACTAGGAAAGAGCAAGGCAACTTAGGGCCACCTTTTGAGGAAGGTGGGCTCTTCTTACAATGTCCATTGCTGGAGGGGCCACTCTCTACCTTCTTCTTCATCAGAGGAGGTGAACTCCTCACAAATGAAACAAGGAGGGTGGAGGGAGAAGAGGAAAGAACTGTAGTGGACACAACTGAAGTGTTCACCATGTCCATGGGCTTTGGGAAAGGAAAGACATCTAGGATGAAAGTCAATAAGGGCAGCTCTGTCGAAGGAGCAATGGACACTTGTGTTAGAGTAAAGGTTTTAACTTAATTATGTTGATTAAGTTACCTTTATTCCCTTCCTAAAATTTCATGTTAGTTTGCATAAAGTGACATTTAATAATTATACTAATTATTAAATGTTATCCTATTAGGGCTTCTATTAGGGTTTTATTAGGGTTTGCATGATCTCCTTTTTATAAGGATTGATCCCATTGTATTTCATATCAATTCATTCTCTCATTCTCTCTCATATATACATTTTCAGTTTTCAGAGAACCCTTGCTTGTTTGTCTCCATCTCTTCTTTTGTGATAGGTTATTTGCATGCAGGTGATCTTCGGGGTTCGTGGTGTTGTATTTTCTCAACTCCTACAACTTGCACCCTTCTAGGTGCATGTACGCTCACAGCGGGAACCAAAAGAGATTTAGAGACAAAAGGGGTAAATAGAAGGATGCAATAGGAGGTGCAAAGGTATGTGCAGGATCATGATGGGCCAAAAAGTGGTGATATGTAAGTGATATGATGGCCCATGTGGCTGACGATTTTTTTTTTACCCAAAATTGATGAAACGAAAAGGGTTTTTAAAAGAGATTCTTAGCTTTCCACCAATATAAATTATGCGGGTATGTGCAGGATCATCATGGAAAAAAGAGGCCCTTAAGTGGCAAAAAATTCAAAAAAATCAGAGTTAGGCAACTTGACATAAAAATTTGAATAAGTTATCTATATTATTTCAAAAATATGTAAGAATAGAATTTGTATAAAATTGAATTTAGTTTATAAACTACTAGGTTTATTTACAAATAAATAAAATCTATTTGGTGAAAATTTGAAATTTCAATAGAGTTGTACTTACATTTCAGGGAAAAATAAGAAGTAGGTGTCTATTTGACCACCTTAACCACATTAAAATGATAATATTTTTGTATAATATTTTAGACATAAGCAAAGGACTTATGTCCCGATGTGATACATATTTTTTTGTAATTTTTTTCCAAGTAAATAATTAATTATAAAAAAATTATGACAAATTTTGAAAAATATAAAGACTTGTATGTCTGACCACCTTAACTTGATCAAAACATCATGAAATTCAATTTTTTATTTTTTAATCTTATATCATGTGAAGCATAGAATGTGACACATGTTTTGGATTCAAAAAATATGATACCATTTGAAAGATATAGATGTTTTTCAATCAGCCTAAAAATTAGGACTTTAGTCGTAATACAATAGAAAATGAAAAATAATTATTTATTAAATTCAAAGTAAAGAATAATTTATATTCGTGGATAGCTAAGAATCTCCTTTAAAAACACTTTCCATTTTATCAATTTTAGGTAAAAAAAAATTCATTAGCCACATACCCATCATATTGCCACTTTTTGGCCTGTCACGATCTAGCACATACCTGTGCTTTACTTTGAATTTAATAAATAATTATTATTCATTTTCTATTTGAATTACGACTAAAGTCTTGATTGATAAGCTGATTGAAAAACATCTATAGCTTTCAAAGGGTATCACATTTTTTGAATCTAAAATATGTGTCACATTCTATGCTTCACATACTATAGGATTAAAAAAAAAGGAATTGAATTTCATGAATTTTTGACCAAGTTAAGGTGGTGAGACGTATGAGTTTTTATATTTAAAAATAAAATTAATAAAAATATCATAATTAATTATTTACTTGGAAAAAAATTACAAAAGAATATGCATCACATCGGGACATAAGTCTTCTACTTATATCTAAAATTTGATAAAAAATAATTATCATTTTATTGTGGTTAGGGTGGTCAGACAAACACCTACTTCTCATTTTTTCCCTTAAATTTAAGTACTACTGCATTGAAATTTCAAATTTTCACCAAATAGATTTTTTTAAATAAAAATAAACCTAATAGTTTAGAAACTACATTCAATTTGAAAAAAAGTATATTCTTACATATTTTTGAAATTATATAGTTAACTTATTCAAATTTTTACGTGGAGTTGCCCAACTCTACTTTTTTTGAATTTTATCGCCACTTAAGGGCCTTTTTTTTACATGATGATCCTACACATGCCTGCAACCCTCTCCTCCTCCTTCTTCTATAAGGAGGTTTGCTTGGATAGGAGAGCCTTTCATGGGCGCTTACGCTCATGCGCAAGGCAGTTTATATGGCCCTTTGAACCAGAAGCCGAAACTTGTGAAGGGACAGGTGAATTCTTCTCAGCCATGGGAGTGTCCTCCATGGCTATTCCCAGTGGAAGGGAAGACTCCTGAATGGGAGAAGGAGGGGCAAGTTCAGAAATGGCAGGAGGAGTTGAATCTAATGCCTCAGTAGTGGGCCTCTTACCATTCATTTTTTTGGGGATAGGAATAGTAGGGGGTCGCAAAGCCCGAGACAAAGAGGATTCTCCATGCTGGGATTTCTACCTTCCATACCGGAAAGGCCTAGGCTCCGTCGGTAAGACAAGAAGCTCAAAAGTAGGACACTTGGCCTTTTGCCAATCGAGCATCATGGGATTCTCTCACAAATGTGAGATAGAAGAAGATGGTACCACAATAGGATGATGGGAAGCATCTAGCTAAACATTAGAAGAGGAAGGAGGATCTCAAGACTGCTTCTCTACTTCTCTTCTATGTGCCTTGATGAGATCACTATTAGCTTTCAGACAAGCTCTATGCGAAACAACATAAGAAGATGAAGGGTATCTCACTTTCAGCCTAATGTGCCCCTTCTTATAGTTTTGATACATGTGGTGTAGGAGGTCCTTCCTAAGTGAGAGAGGACCAAGGGACGTGGGCCAAAAGTAGTCTAGATTATAGTTGCCACGTGCCACTGGTGGTCTATAATCGATGTCATGGAAAATGTGTATTGAACATCCATGAACAAAATTTAGACATTTGTTTAAACTAAGGGAACTACATTCATAGTTACTAGCCAGGGGATACCTAGCTTCACTCTAAAGATTTCAGACCTTGGAATGATGTCAAACTTAAGTCTTACAAATTCAGGTCCAATGAAGATCAATAGAGTGATACTCCCTATAGGAGGTATGAAAAGTCTTTTGTGTGTGTGGATGAGGCTCTCAGGTGCATCATACCCATCCTTTTGTAGGAAGTTAATCAACATGATCTCCTAAGTTATGATAATCACTTGCGAAGTCAGATCAATGAGAACACCTGCTATAGTATTTCCATTTATCCTCATAGGAATGTAAACTGGAGATGGATCCCTATTGAAGCCCATCGGCAGGTCTTGTGAGGTGAAGGCTATACTATTACAACTACTCATAGTCTATGTAGAGGGAATAAGTCGATTCAAGAAAGAGGCAACCGTACATGCCAACAACACTTCTACAAAGCCTCCTAAGGTTTACGAGATAAGATAGTGACCCAATTAAGGTTTCGTTGTGCAATGCTTTGGAACCTTCCATCTTTTCCTACTAGGGGTTGTAGGTTGGGTTGAAAGGTGAGAGCCTCACAGATTTCACACCTACAACACTCCTAGGATATGAGGAAAGGAGCTTTCAGTATCACAGAACGAAACCAAAATGGTTCATGTCAGGTTCACCAAAAATGTAAGAGAGGGGGACCATCCACTACAAGGCCCCAAGTCATGAAAGGCCAAGAGAGGAAAGTCTTCCCTAACTTACCTCAATTGAAAAGATGTTTAGGATAGAAGGGTGATCCCACAATAGTGGTTTATAATTTTTTGGCAAATAGGACACTGAACTAATTTTGTTTAACTAAATCTTCACTTTCAAACTCTTATAGTGGCTAAACCGTGAGGAATTTGGAGATGATGCAAACTAGTGATTTGTGATGTTTTATCTATGGATTCTAAATATATTTTTTTCAAAAAAATTGGAATCAATTTTCACTTATTTTTCCATCTCCTTCAAAAACTAGCTTTCTAGAAAAAACAACATTTTTAAGAAGTGACACTCACCATATTCAACATAATATTTTTTCTATGAAGGATAATTTTTTTTTTTTTTTTAAATTTAGATTTGTAACTATGAGATCTAGCACTTTCATTTCATTTCATAGTGTTTTGTTAAATATTTTTTCCTTAATCAAGTTTTGAAGTCAAACCAATTACAATTGAAACATAGGAATACTTTATACAACATAACTTTTTATGTATTTATCGAATTTTTTTTAATGAATCAAGAACATCAATACCTAGCCTAAACATATTTTTTAAAATTTTATTTTGATAAACTGATATTTTTCCACATGTGCAAAATAGAGAGCTTGATTTTTGGTGAAAAAATAATGTTTAATAAAACTATAAAATCACATACCTAAAAAAACCAAAACATATTAAAATGTTATTAATTGGATAGCTCATTCTAAGAACTACCATGATCATTTGAAATAAATTTTAAATGAATTCATTTGATCCCCCATAAGGTAAATCAAAAGTGATTTTTTATCAGCATTTTGATAGGTGTGAAGGAGACTCCATTGTGGGTATGGTTTAAAACTAGCGGGTTTCTATCCAAGGGGGTTTGATCTAAGGTGGTTTGATCAAACCCTCTTCAATTGGAATCCTTAAAATGGAACTTTTTAAGGCTTAAATCATTATATTTTCTAAAAATATGTGATTTTAGCAAAAATCAAAATCTCCCAAAAATTGTAAACCAACTTTGTGGGATCACTCAGAAGAGATGATAATGATGAGGATTATGTGTCCTTTGATCACTCTACAATCTTGAGAGCTAAAGGGAGAATAGATGAGTCACTTTCTAGAGTCAGATTTGCATCTCTAGTAGCTCTCTATTTGAGGACAAAAGTGTGGTTCAGGGATGAAATTGCGGTGCACTGGCATCTCATAGGTGTGCTGGCATTTGTACAACCAAAAAACTAGATCAACGAGGTTGGAATCTCAATAAAGGACTGATAGTCTAGTCTAGTAGTTTTGATAAGTAAATAACAAGATTAAGAAAAGAGAAAGGTAAATACAGACATGATAAAAGAAGTATATTACCATGAGGGTCATGAAGATGATTTCGTAGAACAGTCCTCTCGCCAACTCATTTTGAGATCTCTCCACTTGCACACAATAAAGAGGGAAGGTGTTGGGACTATTTAGGGGCCTACCTTAGTCAGACTACTATTTTGGTGTTTCAACCTCCATAGGCAACCAATATTGCAATGATAGAAATAGAGATAAAGAAAGGAAATACAAGCTACGTATGCAAGAAACACTACAAAAAAAATGTGCTTCCTCAACTTAATAGGATAAAGGAGATGATATGAGCTTACTACCTCCATACAAAGCACTTAAGGCTTGTGGAGGAGTGAATGAGAGGAAATCAAGCCTCTGCTATCATGGTGTATGTCCTATGCTCACACTATCAGAGTGATATAGTGGTAGATTGTTGCAATGGAGTGAAGAATGTTGCTAAAAATATTGAAGATGGATGCTCAAAGCATGGGGAGAGTGTACCAACTTGTTTAAAACTTGATAATGGAAGAATGGAGTGAGAATATGAAGCGAAAGATGGAAAATGACCATATTCGAGTCGGCCAGCCGAAGAGGAGCATTACACTTCGACTTCCAATCGAAAATGTAATGTCTCTACATACTCCATCCATAGGAATCTTCTAGGTACGTAAGTGTGATGCATGGACATCTATATGCTGCATGGAAGTCACCAACATAAATTCCCCCACCGATACAAATAAGGCACCAAGTGGAATGCAAGCAGTGGGCTTAAGTGGAATTAAACCTCCACTTTCTTTTTTCTAAAGTGTAAAGGGGTGAAAGCGTAATTTTAATTAGGGGTGAAAATTCATGCTCATACAGGGAAAAATTGTGGTGGAGGTTAATCCATAATTTGAGTACTCAAATATAATTGTTTACAAAAGAGAATGCACTTGCATTCAAGCACACTGCCTATAGCTCACTACTCAAAGAGAAAGGCTTCTGATTTACAAAATTTAGATTAAGACCAACTAAAAGGGTGAACTAAGATAGTAGCATCTATTGATGCCAAGTTATAGTTCCGATGAATCTCATAGATTTGATTCTAGATCTACTTTCTAATTATGTACTTCGCTCTTCTCTACTCTTGTTGTTTCTTCTCTTCGCATCACTTAGAGAAAAAATTGCACTATATTCATGCTTCATACATTCACTACCTTTACACATTTTTCCACATGCCATACACACCAAAATTATAGAATCAATCTGATACATACATTTTCTAATAAGGATTTATTCATCCATCAGTTGACTTCATAAAGTATTAATTTAATTTCATCTTATTGGCTAGATCTATCACTAAATCTTAATGCACATCCTCCAAAGTTAGTTAAGACAAAGAGAGGACCCAAACAAAACTTAATCGAGCATGAATATTTTTAATTAATTACATCTTATACATCCGTGATTACTATACTTGTGAGGTCGGCCTTCTAGCATAGACAATCAATAAATTAGTGTACCAGATCTTCTAGATCACATACAAGTGAGTGTGCATTACAAAAATCCTTCACCAAGGTATTGAAAACATCAACAAACCTTCCTCAAAGATCCTTAACTCAAAATATATGTCTGGTAAGGTGTTTAGATCAACTTTTATGCCTATAATTGAATTTTCCCTGTTCTTTGCTCTATTTTGGCGCTAGAGACCACTGCAAACCGAATGTAAGAATTAGGATGCCATTTAGGTTGCTTTGTTTTCCATCAATTACAACACTTACAAGCCATATACCAATAATCTCTCCCTTTGGCATTGATGGCAACACTTAGTGAAAAATGACTAAGTGTCAGAATCATTATAGGTATACTGCCATACTTTTTATTGCACTTTCTCCCCTTGAGATTTATAAGGAATTCTCTCCCCCTATAGTACATTATTTTCTTCCTCTATAGGGAATTTTTCACTACGTTCTCTCCCTTGTTAATATCAATGACAAAGCATGGATACCATATGCCAAAAAAAAAAAGTGATATTGACAAGATAGTGAAAAAACCCGTGTTCAAAATCCTCAAGGCTTCAAAAATTTATCACATAAATGCCGACAGTTCTCCTCCTCTGATCAAAACTTCAAAAACATTAAAAAAATTTACTGCTCTCCTTAGAATATTATCTTATGGTTTTTCTTCACTTTCAGATTGGATTTCTTCCAAGAATCTATTATAATTCCAATGATAATGATCAAGCTATTGTTCTTGGAAGTCTTCTTAACAATTTTAGTTAGAGATTCAAGAATTGTAATTGCTTCTTCCAGTTTCTCACCATTCCTCAATATTTCCACCATTTTCTCCAACCTACATTCGGTTAGATCCTTTGGGTATGTGCAGGATCATCATGGAAACAATAGGCCTTAAGTGGCAATAAAATTCAGAAAAATCAGAGTTAGGAAAGTTGACGTAAAAATTTGAATAAGTTATCTATATTATTTCAAAAATATGTAAGAAAAAAACTTATAGAATATTGAATTAGTTTCCAAACTACTAGGTTTATTTAAAAAATAGAAAAATCTATTTGGTGAAAAGTTGAAATTTCAATGGAGTAGTACGTAAATTTTAGGGAAAAAATAAGAAGTAGGTGTTTGTCTAACCACCCTAACCACAATAAAATGATAATATTTTAGATATAAGTAGAGGACTCATGTCTTGATGTGATGCATATTTTTTTGTAATTTTTTTCCAAATAAAAAATTAATTATGAATTTTTTATTACAAATTTTGAAAAATATAAAAAATCGTATGTCTGACCACCTTAACCTAGTCAAACCTTCATTAAATTCAATTCTTTTTCTCTTAATCCTATAGTATGTGAAGCATAGAATGTGACACATGTTTTGGATTCAAAAAATATGATACCGTTTGAAAGATATAGATGTTTTTCAATCAGCCTATCAATTAGGAATTTAGTTGTAAATCAAATAGAAAATGAATAATAATTATTTATTAAATTCAAAGTAAAGCATAATTTATATTGGTTGAAATATGAGAATCTCCTTTAAAAACCCTTTTCATTTGATGAATTTTGGGTTAGAAAAAAGTCGTCAGCCACATGGGCCATCATATCACTTACATATCACCACTTTTAGGCCCATCATTATCCTACACATACCTCTTTACCTTGAAAAAGTATCCACAAAAGTGTTCTTGGAGAGTTGAATTTTTGTGTGTGTTGACTGTAGCTCCCATATTCTTTTCCTGATAGTGCCATCTGGACCTGAGATATGTCAAAGCTTTTACCAATGTCATTCAATTTTGTTTCAATTCGATCCAACTTCTCTTTGTAATTGTTGACTGCATGGGGCCAACAAATGCAATAGTTGTAGATTTTAGTGGCTGAGTTTATGCATTGCCTTAACTCATTCATTTTCTTCTTTAGTTTGGAAAGGGGTAGTTTGAAATGGTCCTTCAAGTGAGAGATAACTTCACCAGCTTCCTTTTCTTTAGCTTTAAAATTCAATGTTTCTTTGTTGCATTCAATCATTTCACTGGGAAGAATTTTTTTCAAGTTTCAAATCTAATCTTGCACGGCTCAACATGAGCATTTAAAAAACTTAGAATCATGTCTTCATCATATGATGGTCTGACAGACCATAACCTAGCTATTTTTTGCATTCCACCATCTCCTTGAATAAGTTGTTGTAGCTTTTCTTTTGGTAGATCTTCTTCCTCACTACCTTTTTCTAGTTCAAATTCATTTTTTAGTGGATCCTCAATTTCTTCCTCAGATTCTTCATCTAGAATGTCCACAATTTCTTTTTATTTTCCTTTTCCCTCAATTCTTGGAACTTTTCTTTTTGGAGGGTTGTATTCAATTATTTCCTTTCCTCTTTTTTGTCCTTTATCAATGCCAATGGAAGAGGAACCAATATCAACTGATCTTACTAGAAGGCAAATATTGACTAAACCACACTTTTCAAGCACATTCTTAAAGAAAATTTCAAATTCTAAATCCCCATTAGCCAAGCTCTTAGAATAAGAGTATATATTTGTTTGCACATCGATTCATTTTGATTTCCATACCATACTGTCAATTTTTGGCAAGCAATTCAAGAAATACATTACTAAACATGTAATCAAAGTTCTGAACCTAAAAGGGTAGCCTATCTCATTTGACAATTGTTCATTATCCATGAGTTGATCCTTTAACAACTTGCATAGGTCAAAGTCCTGACCTTCAATTATCATCTTGTGAGAAATGTAGACTACGCCAGCCGATGTGGCTCCTTCCCAATTTTTGTAGAAGATCTTATATGTTATTGTGTGTGCAATGTACTTTGCAAAAAGATTCTTGATTGTAGCAATTATCAAGGTCCCTTGATCTTTGATTAATCTAGTTAGGGTTTCAACCTCTTTGTTCTAGATAGATTTCTTTCTTGGTATATCTCTGACTTTGCAAAATCCAGTTAGATTCTCAATTGCCTCTTTTAAAATTATGTAATGTTTTTCCAAAGTTAAACATCATCATGTAATCTGCTGAATATTCTTTTCACGAATTATGCATTCTCAAAGTATGAAAACTCACTCCACATATCCAAATTCCCATGTTTAGCTTCACTCAATTGCTTTAATTCGTCAGACAATAACAAATTCCTCATAGAACTAATCTTTCCACTATTATATTCATCTAGAGTGATCGAATCTTTGATTTTTTCCATTTTATTTCCTTACTTAGGGTTTACGAACACACACAAAATTGTATGAAGAATTCGAGAATAATTTGAAATACCTGATAAATTTTGAGATTTGTCGATGAATCAATTTTACTGCTTCGTAATTTTCCTTCTTTCCTTCTTTGATACAAAGTGACAAATGAAGGTTTCGACTTGAATTTTATAGCTCAGACATGTGCAATAAATGCATTTTCCTTAAGTTTTCCAGAGACTGTTTTCCCAAGTAGCAACAAAAAAATCTTCTACGGATTTATGAATCGTCTGAATTTTATTTTCCAAAGTTATCCAAAACTTTTGTACATCATAAATACATTTTCTTGATTGTTCTCTTCATTCTAGTACAATCCATAAATAAGGGAGGAAATATTTTCTTGAAAGACTCCCCTAGGGCAGTGGCCTAAAATCAATTACCGGAAGAGTTACGGGAAGCAAGTTCCGATATGGAACCATTTTCAACATCAAAATTATTCTTCCTTACCCATGTCTTCTTCATCTGATCTCTGATTTCATCTGTATTCACTTTTTATTTTTCTTTATCATTTTTCTCTATATTTCCGCCTCTTTATACCGAACCTCTTATGTCTAAATTTTTGGTTTTGCAAAATTTTGCAATGTGACCATACTTATTGTAGTTGTAGCACACAATGATTTCTTGTCCTGATGAATCATTCCAATGACTTCTTCTAGATTTGCATTGATTAGCAACATGCCCCAAGTTTCCCACATGTGTAGCATTCAACATTTTTTCTATCAACAGAGTAACTTCACACATTTCTACATTCAATTGATTTACAAACAAAATTTTTGCAATTGAAGCATTGACCAGAGAATGATGAAAATCTTGAATTCATATTACTTCTACATCGAGCAACCATATGACTTATTTTATTAAAAGAAAAATAATACCCATTAAAATTGTGTGCATTAGGTTGTCTTACCGAATACCTTTCACTTTTGTTCTGTCTGAAATTCTTTTGACCTGATCTAGAACTTTCTCCCTTTTCATATCCAAGACCTCTCTTATCATTTCCACTCTTTTGTACTTGAGTTAGCTCATCAAGTTTTACTGAACTAATCTTCAAATTTTATGTGTATTCATTTTCAATGACAAGATCATTCCTAAGAGTAACAATCTTCTTATCAAGTTCTTCTTCAATTTTTTGGTTCTTTGTAATTCACTTTCCAACTGAGTGAATTCCCATTTTATTCTACTACATTCATCAGATTTCTCTTTCAAGGTCTGAGCAATATTTTCCTCATTTTCCTTCCTTTCTTCAATCTCTTAAGTCATCTTCATCATCATAGATTCCATCTCAAGTTCTATATTAGCATTATCTTTTGAAAAATTTTCACATTCTTCAGTTATTTCCTTCAAATTTTAATTCAAGTGAGAATCAACCATATTTTCATTTTCCTTTTGTTGTATCAGATCATAGAGATCCTTTATTTTCTCCCTCGATTTAACAATTTAATCTTTCAATGACTGAATGAATTTCTCAACATCTCTAACATTTTCTTTTAATTCTTGAACTTATGCTTTAGAGTGATCAAGGTCATCAAGGGCCACCAAAATTTGTCGTTGAAGACTTCCAGAGTCCATCACATTCCAAGATCTACCTCAAGCTGCAAAACTTCTTCAGAGGAACTACACTCTGATACCAATTGTTGGACTCAATGGAACACTGAGAGAGGGGGTGAATCAGTGCTCAACAAATATTAACATTATCAAGTCAAAACTTGAAACCATTTCAACATCGCATTAATGAAAATATGTATGCATTCAAAGGAAACATGCATAACACCATGACACACAATATTTTGCATGGAAACCCTGTTAGGGGATAAACCACAATGGAGTTTGATCCACAATTTGAGTACTCAAATATAATTGTTTACAAAAGAGAATGCACTTGCATTCAGGCACACTGCCTAGAGCTCACTGCTCTAGGAGAAAGGCTTAGTGCCTTAAAAAATTAAGATTAATACCATCTGAAGGGTGAAATGAGATAGTAGCACCTTCTTATTCCAAGTTATAGTTCCAGTGAAGCTCATATATTCAATTTTGGATCTTCTTTCTGATTTTGTACTTCTCTTTGCTCTGCTCTTCTCTTTTCTACTCTTCGCATCACTTAGAGACAAATTCACACTACCAGTGTGTTGAATTTCACACTATATTCATGCTTAATACATTCACTACCTTTACACACTTCTCTGCATTCCATACAAACCAAAATGATAGAATCAATCTCATATATATATCCACTAACAAGGATTTATTCATCTATTAGTTGGCTTCATAAAGTATTAAGTTACTTTCATCTTGCCAGCCAGATCCATCACTAAATATTTATGTGCATCCTCCAAATTTGGCTAAGACAAAGAGAGGACCCAAACAAAACTTAATCGATCATGAAGAATTTTAATTAATTACATCTTATACATCTGCAATTACTATACTTGTCAGGTCAGCTTTCTAGCACAGATAATCAACAAATTAGTGTACCGGATCTTCTAGATCACATACCAATGAGTGTGCATCAAAAAAATCCTTCACCAAGGTATTGAAAACATCAAAAAACCTTCCTAAAAGATCCTTAACTCGAAATATTTGTCCAGTAAGGTTTTTAGATCAACTTTTATGCTTGAAACCGGATGCCCTGTTCTTTGCTTTATTCTTTCGGTAGAGACCAAAATTATACTGTAGACCAAATGTAAGACTTAGGATGTAATTTAGGTTACTTAGGCTTCCATAAATGACAACACTTACAAGCCATATGCCAACAGTATATTTACATTAGATGTTATCATAATTTAATGAACACACATGGATGTATGTTAATCAAATATAATGATGATCTATCTTCCTTAAAATATGTAATGCAATGTATGGATACATAGCATAGTAATACACATGTATCTGTATTGCACACACACATATGGTCATATCATAATACAAAAAAATAAATCTTAATGTGTTAATGAATAATTTCACATATGTAGTGCTACTAATTTTAAAGAGTGAACACTACACACATGAGACATTAGACATTATTCATAGTATCATCAGAGATGTATCACATTAATATTATTTTTTAGAGGCATTCCATCCATAGATTATAATCCATAGGCACTTGAACTATACACAAAGATTAAAATTTAAGGGCCTAACTAGTTAGAACTAAATTTTCCTCTATGATCAGATGACACATTTACATTTCTCCAATTCTCATAGAGAACTAGGTCACCCAGCTTAAAAGTTCTAGGAAGAACACTTTGGTTATACTATCTTGGAAATGATCGTTGATAATATTTAAGATGATCAAGGCCCTACAATTAGCATTCATCAAGCATCTCTAGCTGATGCAAACAATTAGCTTGATAAGTTTCATCATCAATTAACCCCTTAAGTGAAACCCACAAAGATAGTATCTCCAGCTCTAAGCGCATGATAGCTTCAACACCATACATGAGGTTGTAAGGCATCATTTCCATCGCCATATGAATGCTCATGTGATAGGCCCACAAAGTCTACATTAACTGGATATTCCAATACCTACCATGCTTGTTAATTGTCTTATGAATAATGACCTCAAGGATGTTGTTAGATGCTTCTTCTTGACCATTAGATTGAGGATAGTAAGGTGTAGACAATCCGTGTAGAACGTAAAAATTCTCTAATAATTGATTTACTTCTTTGTTCTTGAATGTTGTACCATTTTTGGAAACAAGTGTAGAAGGAAATATAAAATGAGAGATGATGTTATTCAAAAGAAAACTTCAAATAGCTTCAACGTTCATGGGATGATGTGGGACAGTTTTGAACTACTTCATGAAGTAATATATAGTAGTGATGATGAAGGTATGTCCCTTAGAAGAACTTGGAGGTGATATTTTCCCAATAATATACAACCCCCATTTTTCAAATGGCCAAGGAGATGTCTATTTTTGTAACTCTTGTGTGGGTGCACGAATGTGATGACTATGTTGTTGATATTGCAGACACTTTTTAACAAAATTGAAAGAGTTTTTTTCGATCGTTTGCCAAAATTACCCCATGTGTATCAATTTCCTCACCAAGGATTTACCTCCAAAATGTCCACCCCTAGAGCCTAAATGTGCTTCTTTAAGGGAAAGTGGTATTTCCCCTTTAGTGAGACATTGAAGAAGAAAGCTATTATAAGATTTCTAATAAAGAACATTAGACAAAACAACATAATGGGCTGAAATATTTTGTATATGAGTGCGATCACTTTTCATCGCATCATCAAAAAAGCTTCTAGTCTTCAGGTAGTTGTGAATATTAGAGAGCCATTCTCCAAAGTCTACATGAGAATACACAAAGGCATTGGATTCAGATTGATCAAGAACAATAGGAGATTGAACAACCTAAACCACAAAGTGGTATTCTTTTGTATTCTCATTTGAAGGTACCAATGAGGCAACACTTGCCATGGAATCTACATGTCTATTCTCCCTCCTAGGGATAGTTTCTATTGTGAAAGAGGAGAACCAGTTAAGCAACGACAAAGAAAATTATTGATACCAAGACAACTTAATTTTCTTATTTTGATAGGCTCCTCCAATTTGATTCACAATAAGCTCAGAATCACCTAGTATGGGGAGATTTTTTATTTTTAACGCAATCGCAACACACAAGCTAGCAATGAGGGCTCTGTAATAAGAAATGTTGTTAGTGGAAGGAATTTCTAATTGAAAGGAGAGAGGGACCAACTTTCCTTCAAATGATATTAGGAATACACCCACTCCAGAGCTATTTTGACACCTCAACCCATTGAAGTATATTTTCCATTCAAGGTCATAATTGATTGCAAAAATATTCTCATACGAAAACAAATCTAAACTGGGGAAGGAACGAGATGAGGGAGCATCTTCCAATTGATTGACAACAACTTGACACTTTATCAATTTTTGAATAACAAACTTTATGTCAAAATTAGAAAGCAACATCACTCATTTCACTAACTTCCCAGTAAGACTGGTACTAGAGAATAAGTGCTTTAGAAGGTTAGTTTTTATAATGACATGTGTTTCAGCATAGAGAAGATAGTTCCTTAGCTTTTGCATAGCAAAGACAAGAGCAAGGTATTGCTTCTCCATGGAAGAGTAATGAGTTTCATAATCAACTAGAAGACAAAAAATGTAGTCAACAATTCTCTCTTTCCCGACGTTATCATACTAAGCTGACAAAGTTGTCAAATAATATGGTGATGCTGTGAGGTAAAGAAGAAAGGGTCTATCATGGATATCCGACATCATTATAGGAGGATTGATAAAATAGGCTTTGATTGACAAAAAATATTTTTGAAACTCTTAGTCCCATATGAAGTAATCACCTTTCATTATTAAGTGAGTGAAAGGAAAGGTATGGTTAGCCAATTGAGATATGAACATACGAATTGCCTAAATCTTCCCTTGTAAACTTTTCAACTAATTGATATTGCTCGATAGAGGCATATTAACAATAGAATCGATCTTATTTGTGTTGACCTTGGTTCAACATTGAGAGACTATGAACCATAAGCTTTCCCATGTCTATTCCAAAGTCACACTTAAGAGGATTAAGTCTCATCTTATAGAGTCGAAGCCTCTCAAAGATAAGAAAAATATTTTTCACATGATCCTGGTGGGTTATGGATTTCACCAAGATGTCATCAACATAATATTCTAAAATCTTATGAATGAAGTCATGAAATATTAGGGTCATTTCCCATTGGTAAGTCACTCCTACATTCTTTAACCCAAATGGAATGACCACATAATAAAAATTACCCCAAGGGGTAGTGAATTTTATCTTTTACTGATCCTCAAGATTAATATGGATTTGATTGTAGCTTGAGAAACCATCCATAAAAGATAACAATGCATGACCTGCAGTCGAGTCTACAATCATATCTACATTAGGCAATGGAAAATAATCCTTAAGAGAAGCCTTATTAAGATCACATAATTCAATGAATATGTGAATATGACCATGAATTTTACTAATAACAACAATATTTGAAATCCAAGGGGATTAGTCAATTAGATGGATATAGATTTCTTTCAATAGATTCTCTATCGTAGTATTAACCATTAACACCACCCTAGGATTGATCTTTCATATTTTCTACTTAATTGGCTTAGCATTGGGACATAGGATGATATTATGAACCAATATTAAATCATCGATATTGGATATGTCCTCATACATCTGAGAAAACAAAAGATGCCACGATGAGAATGTAGCAGATCAAAATTTTCCTTAGCCTCTTCGAAAGAAAGGTGCTTTCCAATATTAATCATTATTTCAGAAGACTTAGGATCCATAGAGATTTTAGTATTTTCTCCCTTAAGGAGATAACCACAATCTTCAGGATGTGATATTGGAATGTCATCACCAACATTGGATAGAGGGTCCTCCTCATCAATACTCAATATATATTCTCCAAAAAATGCTAGTTTATTCAAGCGATACAAGAATTGTATTTTATTATGAAAGGGGGGCAAGGGGGAGTAGGCACCCAATAATTCATCATGTGCTTAATCTAAAGAGAAGACATCTAAAGGAACTTTCTTGTCCTCCCCCCTATCCTCTATTAATTTAGGATGAACCAAACCTAGTGGTTCGACTAAAACCATATTAACACTCCACCAAGGTTTCTACTTAGATTATTCTATAGAGCACCCCAAACCTAGATGGCTCTTTTGTAGCTTAAATTGGATAGGAACTCAGGTTAATTTATCAATATGCCCCAATCCTTTCTTCCTATATTCGTATCAAGAAGCAAGTTGATATCTAAAACCATACCAAGTCTACAAAATCTTGAGAGGTGGTGACTATACATAGAGGAATTTATTCCACTAATGAACATCAAATGCATCCATGAGAGCACAACCATCCTCTTTATTTAGTTCACAAATATTAACCTCTTTTGCAAGAGTAGGACTACTCTCCTCAGTAGGGGAAGGACTGGCCTCCTGGATAGGATCATATTTCTCTTCCTCAATGGGATCATCGTCTACTTTTACATTAGAGGCATTCAAAAACTATAGACTAGTGGGACTTGATTTGTATTCTATGATGAAGAATTCATAGAATTCCAAGGAGTCCTAATCATCACCAAGGAAAGAGTTTGATTTAGAAGAAAAATTGGAGGGGGAAGACTTAAGACTTTTTGCTTTAGGTGGCTCATCTTTTATGAATTCCACTTTAGGGGAAACCTCCATAGAAGGTATCATCGAGGAACATGTCATAGCATCAATGGTTAAAGATGGAATACAATTCTTGAGAGTGGAGAGAACTAATGCTCGACCAACAACCAGTAATTCACAAAGGTTAATAGCTTTTGGGTCATCTTTGACTATGGCCACCTGATTATTTGTAAAAAAAATTAAAGAATGATGAAAAGTAGAAGTTATGACACATATAGCATGAATTGAGGGTCCCCAAAGAAGATTGTAAGGTAGGGGACTAGGAATCACATAAACCAAAATAGGTAAGTTAACAAAGCCTTGTTGCAAAGGCATTATTATCATGCCTAGAGCTTGGAGGCCACCTTTATTGAACCCATGGATGTACAAAGAAAGAAGCAACTAAAGAAGATGAATCAACATTAATTTTAGGTTGTAAGTCAATACCACAAATTTTGAGGGCCGAACCATTGTCAATGAGGGTATTCCTAATACCAATATTATTAACATTAATTATAATCATCGAAGGATCCACTTGTTTCTACACATCCGAAGGCATGAATTCTTGCACATGGAACATAATACTCAAAAAATCTGCAAGAATATGAGTCAACAAAGAATTAACATCTGTAGGCCTAGCAAAGGTAGGAAAGATGATTTTTTGCAAGGGTTCCTGAAGCATCTCTTGATAAACCAAAGTGAGATCTTAGCTAGAGTAACACAAATTTTCTCGACAAGATCATAATCACCTAGTGCTTTAATCAAAAGTTTAGGTGTTGAAGGAAGACTTGGTTGAGAATCTAGTAAAGAAGTAGGAACTTAAGTAGGTTGATATGTAGGAACAAAATCTTGCTGATCCAAATTAGAAGTGTTTGTTTTTTCTTGTATTGTATGTGTGCCCAACAACATTATAAGAAGTAGAGCTTGTATCTTTTAAGAACCTCGAGTATAAGTATGATGAATCATCTCGATATGAAATACCATAGATAAAATGATCCCTTCTTGAGGAAGAGTTGGTCTAGGTCATGTAAATGATAGGTTTTTGATGGCTTGGAGGAGCCTCAAAGATAACCACTACATTTACTGAGTCCTTAGCTTGTGGTGAGGAAGTTTTCTTGGAAGATTTGTAGATAGAGTAAGGTGCTACTAAGAAATCATCTAGAGCATCATCCAACATAAAAAACTCCTCCTTAGATCTAAAGAGTTATCATAAACATGGAAGCATTGTAAAACTAGATGCAACATGTTTCATGTCAGATTCAACAAAAATGTGAGATAAGAGGGATTCGCTACACATGAGTTTCTTCGTTCTCACAAGATCACTAGGGAATGAATTTCCCTTATCCACCTCAACATAAATGGAATGAATAAATTGCAAAGGAAATGAGTACATGTTAACTTTTAGAGAAAACTACTTCAGATCCTGAGAGAGAGTGAAACTTCTAAATTTTTGCCTTAGATAGAGGAGCTCTCAAACAAAGGATGGAAACACAACTTCAAGATGCTAGTGTGATGCATTATCGTCCAAGTGGCACACTGGCATCCCAAGAAATAGAAATATCAGGAACTCAATCGGGAAAGATAAAGTTACACTTTCTAAATTAGAACTAGGATCTACTAGAGATATGTAATGTTGAAACAAAGAACAAAAAATTGAATAAAAGCACAAGGAGAGCTTGGAGAAAACTTACCCTCAACCGGACGTTCGAGTCTTCACTTGAAGCTCCACTTTGCAACCTACACATAAAAGAACAAGGGTAAATTTTTGGGGTTGTATAAGGGTCTACCTCAATCAAACCCTTGTTTTGGTGTTCCCATCTCCATGAAAAACCATATAGGAAAGGAGTGTAATTGAAATGGATAAAGCATGTGGTGAAAGAAAAACCCATTTCAAGAGTAGAATTTATACCACTAAGTAGGAAATGAATAAGTAAACCGAGAAGAGTGAGAGAGAGTGTGTTACGCATGGGCCTATACCCTCTTTGGAGCACATAGACACACCATTGAATTCTTACTTCAAAGCTATAGTTGTTGGAAGGACCTCAGTCTGGCATTGCTTCACTTGTATAAGTGTTACTTGTCAAGAATGAAGAGAAACTCAAGAGTGAAAATGGAGAGAGGTTGATTGAATGACTTGAACCCACAAAATGAGAGAATATGAGGGTTTTTGTTGCATTCAAGGGTGGAAAGAGTCATTACACCCAAAATCCTAACTACCATGACACGTGTCAAGAAGCAAGATTCAAGATTACTTGTTTCAGACTCAAAAAATTGATAGCACACAATCATTTTTCACAAACATCTACACACCGCATGAGCGTCCAAGACATCAATTTTTGAGAAATGTGTCATTAATCTTATGTTACTCCACCAATGGCCCATATGGAGTCAAAATTGGGAAATTTTGACCTATGGGTTTTTTGTCATTAATGCTCTAGGGTGTCATAAATGCTAGGAAAAGTGCTAAAATGTGGAATTTCCCCTAGGTTCAATTTCATTAAATTATAATTTTAATATGTTATCAGGGCTGGATTGGAGATTTTTGCAAGCCATTAGGTGAAAAATTATTATTTTTTTAGGTTGATTCGACCCCACCCCTATTTCAATTTGTGGGGTAATCTCTAGTCTAGCATTTTTGGCATTTGAATCTACAATCTTAGTCATTGAAATCTTCAACACATGCAATTTATATCATAGTTCCTACCTTTCTATGGAAGGATCAATTAAGGAGACGTGTCCAGCCACATAGGCCATGTTTCATTTCATAAGCCATTTGATTGACTTGAAGGCTCAATTCATAATTTCCAAGGTTGCTTGTGAGTTTTTGGAGCAGTTCAAGGTTTATTTTTGTGTAGTCCCTCTAAAGCATACCTACAAATGAAGTTATTATCTCTTTGTTTGTGTATATAAATTCACATCAAGTGTTTGTGGAAGGCCCCTCAAACCACTGCACATGGGAGGTAAGATCCTTGTGGTGTGTGAAGACTCCAATTGGGCATAGAAGGGTGAATTATTCAGCAAAGGTCATGACTATTCCCACAAATTTTTTGTAGAGGCATTCAATGGTCAAAAAATTTGTAATTTGTGTGGAGCTTGGTTTGATTTACCTTATATAGAGGCATCTATACAAAGCATTGTGAAAAACTACCCAAACATTTAAATTTGTTGGTGTCTTTTTTGTTTATAGGCTACGCTCAGCCATAGGGTGAGTTTTTTGTATTTAATATTTACAATTGAATCTATGTTTCTACTACACGAATCACCAATAATAGGCTAGATGACCAGGTGAATCTCCCTCAGACCCATCCCCCATGCTTGGACTCAAACCCACACACATTTTCCAAGGTGTGCCCTACATATTTGGAGTTTCACGCATGGGAGTAGATAAGTATGTGGGTTTAATCATGTGGCTCCAAAAATGCTCAAGACGCAATCTCCAATCTCCTTCAAGAACTCAAATGGTAGCATGGTCACCACCACCTACAATTTCACCAATGCTAATCTTAGCCACATTTTCCTCATTCAAGGTATGAAGGAGGCTGAATTTTTTTTATGGGCTTCCTATTTCCAATCGCCTTCAACAAGACACGACAGTTTTTCCCTTGGAACAAAATATATATACTCCTGAATCTCCTTAATTTCTTAAGCTACACCCCTTCGACTAGGGCTATTATTTGCAAATCAATGCTCGATATTCATTATTGTTTATTATATTTGTTATGTCTTAGCAATTTCAATTATAAATTTGCTAGTTTTTTTATATAAGATTATATATGTATAAACAACTATTGTAACCATTAGATATTTGGATGTACAAGGTAGATGTTAGTTAATATTTCAAACCTCTAACTATTAGGGACAATTTTGAATTGTCAAATTCACATCAAAATTTTCAAATAATGAGAAGTCATTTTATTTTCTCACAATTCACAAAAGGGGGGATTAATTTTTTTTCCATAGTTAAAAATTTGCAAAAGGTGAACTCAATTCATTTTGTAATGAATTTGGCAAAATGGGGGGTCATCATTATGGGGTTTTTAATTTTATGTATTTTTTCTTTTATTGAGGTTAGCAAGAAAATAAAATAATATATGTCTTCCCATGACAAAAAACTTTGAAGAACTTGTAACAACAACAAGGTTGTAAATGCAATTATATAAAGTGCCACAAAATGAATGTGTGTTCCTTAGGGATGAAATTTAGAAAATTTTGTACATTCATTGAATTATAAAGTGTAATGGGGGCTATTGTTGAACACTCAAAATATTGAGAGGGGAGATGACTCACTATACACTAAAATTCATTAACTTTATTAACTTAAAAATCTATTGAAGGTATCTCATTAAAATTTCAAAAATAGAAATGAACAATTTAAGAAAGAATCACATCAATAAACACAAGTACACTAGATTAATGTGGAAAACCCTTGAAAGGGAAAAAGATGGTGAGGATTAGCTCACAATATATTATAACCAGTTACAATGGATTTATAGAATGGTGGACTGACTGTCTAAGGAATCACTATCTAGAAAGAATGTCTCATTGCCAAGGGATCAATGTTTAGAACAGAAAGGGATAGAAGAAAATGGGGCTCACTACTAAGGATGAACTGTTAACAAAACATCTACAACATGTTGAAGATATAGTTATAATTAAGTTTAGAAAACTAACTTTACACACTTCATATTTCAAGACCATCACCTTTCACACTTCACACTACATAAAATATCATACAAACTCTTACTTACATTTGGTACACTACATTCACATCTCACAACCACTCTTACATTCACATGCCAATATTTTTCATAGCAAAGCAATATGGACCATAAAAACTATTCTTGTGATCATTGAATATGTACACTAGGAATTTATCGACTCTACAAAGTACATGGTCTTCTTAAGATCAACACCTCTACATTTATACAATTACTTGCCATCAATGACAACACCATATACCAACATGATCATGTTGCCAACAATATCCCCCTTTTTCATTGATGGTGAAACACTTCCAAAATTACACCCCTAAAACATTCTCCCCCTTTGGCATCAAGGGTAAAGGGTACTAGAAAGACAATTCTCTTACATACTCAACACACTTCAAAAAAATATCCCCCTTAGTGAAATATTTACATCAAAGTGGATCCCCCTAATAATGTTATCTATAAAAAATGACCAAACTTGTACCACAACACCATCAACTACTTTCGTATATGTACATATATATAGAGAAAACAAGTACAACTTAGACCTTATAAGAATCCTTTAGTTTAGTAAGGTGTGCCTCCCAATATTTCTTTGCAACCTCCTAGTCCTTCTTAGCAAACACAAGCATATAGCACTAATTTTAAAACTGAATATGGAGGTATTATCCTTCCTCTAGAGAACTAAGCATTGGATTAATTTTCACCACCTTCTTAGCGTTAGCTAAAGCTCTAATTAAAGGGGTGATGGAGCCTCAAATTTCATTCTTTGAGTTCCATTAATATTTTTGCCACATTACTGGTCTGTCATGCTATTTTGGAAAAGCCTAGGGTTGGAATTTTATTTTTTCCTTCATGAAATCCTAATGTTCTTTCTTAAACCCTGGTTTGAATCTATTTCGCCGTTACCTTTTTGAGGGAGGTTTTTGAATGACTTATGTCTCATTGACTCGTCTAGGTCGGGCCCCTTTAATAAATTATGTTAATTATTTCACCTGACTTTATTATTTCCTAAGTCTAGGTCAGCTCATGCCCTATGCTTTAAGAACAACCTTAAGCCATTATTTATCATCGGCCTAGCCAATGTCCCCTTTCCCCCTTTTAATAATTATCTTATTTTGTAGGAAATATTTTAATGACTGTCGATCATCCTATGGTTGATCTTGAACATTGCCTATAATCTTGTGATGACATCATCACTTGGTTTCAACTGATTACAATATCATGGGTGAGCCCCATGTGTCTCAGCTGTCGACGCCAAAGAAGGATTAATAAGGTGTTTAATATTTGCATAGGGATTTAATATGTTATAAAGTGGGTTAGTGAAACAATTGCGAGATGCAAGTTCTTGAGATTGACGACAGTGTTTTACTCTTGATGAAAATTTGCTCGATGATTATGTTTGGTGCTACTGACTACTATGAGTGAACACGATCGTTGATGGTGGGAATCAATTGTTGCCTGCCATTGTGTGATCCAAATATGTAGGATGTTTAGTGATTGTGATATCACGAGTGGGTGCCATGTTTATCCCTTTGGCGTTGTGTATTGTGGTGGGCCTTCGACAATGACATGGAGATTACATCAACCTTTTTTGAAGGTAGTCATTTGATGATCTGAAAAAAACAAAAGATCGATAACCAAAGTTTAAATTCACATCAAATGCGGTTGGAGCGATTGGTGTGATATGAAAATGAGATTTAATGGTGGATGAGACATCTACTAGATATTTTCAATCGACATAAAGTATTTGATTTCATTCTATATTCATGATAAAAGAATTCAAGTGCTTTTGAAGCAGTTTAGAGCCAAAGATAAAGTTTTTCAGGCAATCACAGTGAAAGTTTGGTTCTCTGCAAGGTGCGAAATCCCATGAGTTACTTTTTTTTATCACTAGTTTAATTTCACTATGATTTTTGTGAAGGGTTGTGGTGAGCTAATCATTGGGTTTCTGGTTATTGTTGTAGGGTTACTATTTCATTTGAATTGTTGGAAATTTCACATCTCTGTTGTAATTTAATTTTCTAGGTAGCCCTAGTTTGTTGAAGAATTTGAATTTTAAGGAAGCCGTAGTTGTTTGTGATGGCACCACTGATGTAGCACTTTGGCCATGTTGATTACTTGCAAAGGAATTTATATTAATTTTTTTGGATAAACTCCCATTATCAACAAATGAGAGTAGGGGTTTAGTTTTAATGAATGGAAGAACCCTCGGCGAGGGACTAGTGTGCAAAAAATATAATATTGCAGATGCTAGGGTTCCAATGATAGGTCTAGAAATGTTTAGACTGTGGTATGGACAAAGAAACCTACTCCACCCATTTTTCTAATGGTTGGAGATAAGACATAGGGAAACTAGTAGTGTCGAATGTGTTTATTGATGTGGCCCTACTCAGAGCAGTGGTAGCATGTTATGACCCTCTTACAAGGGTAATTAGGGATAATGATGGTGGGATTCTGCTAAGCATAAGTGCAGTTGAAATTCATTAGTATTTTGATTTGAGTGAGTCTATTCCATTCTCTACTCCCATTGATCTTGAGGAGATGAAGCAGGAATATGCAAGGTCAAGGCCTCTTTTCATGTTAAAGTTGCTTCCTCCTCACCTAGCCAAGGCAGGTAGTTCAACGATTCATATCAACCCAAGTGACTAGTAGCCTTTCAGACTGAACTATTTTTCCAATCACTTTTTGGAAACATTCTATTCATTTTGCCAGATTTTGGGATTCAGCCCAACTACAGTGATGCCCATTCCATATATGTTCATGGGGGATCAAATTCAGCATCCCAACTTCTCCATGGTGTATGACTATGCATATTTTCTTGTAGAAAAGGTACATGAGGGTTTGTTGAAGTTGCTTGTGGGGGATGTTTGCACTCCTTTCTTTTAGTACTCCCTATTGATGCACATGTTACTGTATAGGAATTTTGACTTTGTAGAGGTTGGAAAACCAATTAAAAACAATTCGACAAAACTTAAAATAAATTCCATTATATTACAAATTTAGTTGTCATTACATTTATTTCATTCTTCAAAATACAATTCAATTACATACGACATAAATGTTAAAAAGATAACTTCATAATAATTCAGTCTAAATCTTACAAGTGTCGAAATACACATTCCAAATAATAATTATAGAGGATGATAACATATCTAGTTTACAATCTGAGACTTAGGCATTCAGTCACCATAAGCTCATCATTACATACATCATAAATAATAAAGCATTAAAAAGAAGATTCAGTTTGTCGATCTTCCATCCATGAGCAAATCTTCTAAAGAAGATGAGAACAAGAATCAGGCACTTTTCCGCCCAACCTCGAAGCTTACGCTTCCCCGAAATTTCTTAGTCAATCAAGAAATACCCGACCTTGCATGAATTGCTTAGCAAAAAGCAGTCTATGAGCAAGATGGAATCTGGTGCATGCCTAGTACTACTAGTAAACCACAAGCATTTTCATTTTTCTAATTCAGTTAAGAAAGAAGCAAGTTTGATACTAGGATATGGTAGAGAGCATTAAATAATCCATCTATTTCAATGGTACAAAAATTACTTGGCCAAGTAAAATATCATGCACGACAATAAAAAGTAGTTTTGGAAAAAGAAAAACTATTCTCTATTTACCCATATTCGGCACCCATCTTGAAAGGTAACTTTCCCAAAAACATCACATGCAGAATTATCTAACATTCATGCATGGTTCAAACAATTAAATGCATTCTTTCACAATCTTTCAAAACATCAACTGAAAATAGTGTATAAAATGAAAATAGTTTAATAAGTACTTCTTTCCATTGTTCAATTCGTTAAAAGTCATAAAATCAATATTTTAATTGAGTAATTTAAATAATCAATAAAGTTTTCTAAATGAAGGTGTAACTCCAGTATGTTGAATAATACATAAAAAAATGTAAATTATAAGAGTACACATTCAGTTGTTTCATACTCTTTTTTAATTTAAGTTGTTTAAAATTCGTTCTGATTATTCTCAAAAGTTGACTAAAACTCAAGTTTAAATGTTGTGATTCAAATTAATCCTATTTTTAGCGTTTAAATATCAATTATTTATCAAATTTAATCTAACTAATTTAAAACTCAAAGTTTTGATAGTTTTCAACAAAAACGTGATTTGCAAATTTAAGAAATTCTCTATTCACAATTTGTGTTTCAAAATCAAAAATAAAATTATGTTTTATATTTTTCTATTAACAATCTTTATTTTCTGTCAGCATGATTTAACAAATTTGTATCAACATATTTTCATTTTTTATTTTTTTTATCCGGTCGATTCGTTTCCAAGTTTAAAATGGTTTTCTAATTTTTCAGTTCATTGTTCTATGAATGATTTAAATCAAAATTTATCTAATTCTTAGCATAGATAAATTTAATTTTTGTTTCTAAATCTTTTCTTGAATTCTGGAAAAATAAAACACAGTTGAATTTTACTAAAATAAAGATTTTATCTATTTGATTTTCCATTTAATCTTTGTATCAAAAATTTGTGTATGATTTTGGAAACCAATACAATTTGTTTCTGTTTTTCTTTTTTCAGTTTTGGCAAATTTGCAAGTATAATTTTTGACAGTCATTGTTTTTGTTTGATTCTCTATTTTCCTAATTCCTTAGCAATCATAATCTTCCACATATTCTGATAATCATTCATAGAATTTATAGAAAACAAAATTGAAAATCTAATTTGCAATTTAAATCTCAAATCCCTACTTGGTAATTCATTTTCTGGAAGTAATCTTATGAGATTTCTCTGGATTTTAATTTGAATTCCGTTGTTTGTATTTGCTGCAAATCTACCTTGCTGCTATGGCCACACCTTATCTCCCCTTGGCCGCACTTTGTTCTCTCCCCAAATTCTTCCATTTCCCTGTGCTTGGAGTTTCCTCTTGGCTACGGTGTGAGGGTGTTAGCAGAGGCATGGGAAAAAGGGAACTCTCCCTTTGGCTGCATGTGGAGTGAAGGGAGCAGCTCTTCCCTATTGCTATGTATGGGGAAGCTAACTAGGAACCTACGCACAAGGCCGCCACTTCCTTGCTGCTCCTACATGGGATGAGAGAGGGGAGTGTGGGTGTAAGGTGGGGAAAGCTATGAGCTACGGATGGAGGCTAAGGCGTGGGGTGAGAGGAGGAAATCCTTCCTCTGTCTGCCTCCTCTCTATGAAGTGGTTAATATTTACCACTAGTAAAACAAACAACAAAACTCCCTCTCTTCTCTGGTGCATCTGGTTAGATCCAAAATACAATAGACAATCAACTTTTTAATCTAAATTTTTTTAATTTTTTTGTGTATTCAATTTCGAATTTCTTTTCTGCCTCTAAAATTTTGTGTCCTTCCAATTTCGGATTTCTTCTCCATATATCATTCTATTTTTCATGCATTCAAGCAAAACTCAGATCAAAATTAAAAATTTTAGTTAAGATTTGAAGATATTTCATGTTTTTTAGTTTAGCTGAAGTTCAAATTTGAATGCAAAATTTCAATTTCTAATTTTGAATGGAACTTTGTTTCAATTTCCCAATTTTCACTAAGTTTAAATTATGAATTCTGTTTCTAAATTTTGAAATTCATTCATTTTCACAATTTCTAATTTAAATAACATTTTAAATTTAGAATGACTTTATTTAACTAAATTGAATCAAATTTTGAATTTAGAATTCTATTACATTTAAATTTCAAAATTTCAACTTCATATTTCTAAAATAGTAATAAAATATTAAACAAGCATTCTATTTATTTAATTTACGTGAAATTTCATTAATTTAACAAAATCATCATTTAAGCATATGCATTTTTACAATTTGTTTTTGAAATCACATTTAAACTAAATTTTCAATTTGCAAGCATGATATACGCACAAAACATTAAAATATAAATCTACGTGAGTGTGTGAGATCCTATCTATTCGTAAACGTCAATCGGCTAAACAACTCTACCTGATCATTGTTCTCACCTTCAACCTCATTCACCTATTTTCCTGCGTTCACTTGCACTCGATTTATCATCAGTAATGACAAACCCCGAAATAAACATAAATACAATAATTTGCATTTCAATTTCAACTTCATTTCATTTCGAATTTCAATTTAACCATCTTTTAAATAATCATTAAATAATCTAAATTTGACAAATCAAATAATGTCTGCATAAATTAAGTAAGTGAAAAATCCATACATGACATCCTTCCCCTCTTGGAAGAGACATCGTCTCGATGTCTTATTAGTCATTCAATAAGCATATCATCATCATCATTATTAAAACATAATATCTCAATCAATAAACATAGTATCTCAATAAATAAAGCATAGTACCTCAATCAAGCATAATAAAATAGTAACTAGCAACGTAGTTCTCCAACATAAACATAAGCAAATAGTAGCATCCACGCTATCAAAGTTCACAACAAGTGAATCAAAACTAGAGTATCAAGTATCTCCGCACAAAACAAATGCTAAAATATGAAAGCAAATGAGGAAAATGACGGTCTATCATCTCAGAATCCTCCCATGTAGCACTGTCCTCAGTATACTGGTCCCACTGGACCTTATACTGGGTAATATCTCGGTTACGTAGCTTAATGCTACGCATGTCTAGGATTCAGATGGGCTCCACTAGAACCACCCCTGGATCCTGTACCTATAATGAATGCCAATCAAGAATATGAGTTGCATCACGATGATAAGGTTTCAATAAAGAAACATGGAAAACATTATGGATTCAAGCAAGAGCAGGTGGTAATGCTAGTCTATAAGCAACTAGATTATAACTTCCAGTACATCAAATGGTCCCACATATCTTGGTGCCAACTTTGATGATTTCCTAAACGAGATAGAGCTCTTATGAGGCTTAACCCTCAAGAAGACTTTATCGGCTGCTTCCTTCAACCTACCCTTGATCAACTTCATCTGCTCATCCATTTCCTTGAGCATATCTGGGCCAATAATTAGCCTATCTTCTATCCTATCCCAACTGATGGGTGTGTGAAATTTCTGTCCACAGAGTGCCTCAAAAGGTGCCATACCCAATGAAGAATGGTATGAGTTGTTGTAGAAAAACTCAACCAATGGTAAATATTCTTCCCACTTGTATTAATGATCCATGCAGTACATCCTCAGTAAGTCCTCCACAACCTGATTGACCCTTTCAGTTTGGCCATCGGTTTGTGGGTGGTATGCAGAACTGAAATTCAGTTTAGTTCCCAAAGCTGCATTCAATGTAGTCCAAAACCTAGATGTCATCCTGGTATCTCTATTAGAGATAATGATCTCTGGTACACCATGCAACTTGATTATCTCTTGCACAAATTTCCTTGCAAGAGTCAATGATCCATCCTTCAAATTTCCTAGTATGAAATGTGAAACCTTCGTCAGCTTATCAACAACTACTAGGATGGTATCATGCCTATTCCTGCTCAAAGGTAATCCTTGGATGAAATCCATACTAATTACTTGCCACTTATACTCAGGTATATCGTGGGGATACAAAAGTCCTGTTGGATGCACATGCTCAACCTTGACTCATTGGAATTCCAAACATCTAGCCACGTACTCCATGACATCTTTCTTAACTCCTGGATGCCCTAAATGAGCTGCATCATGAATTTCCTCAAGGATCAACTTCCTCAAATCCCCACCCTCAGGGATGTACATCCTTCTCTGATATCTGACAATGCCATCATTCTCCATCACATAACCATCAAATCTATGATCTGAAGGATCTATCGCTAAGGCTTGCCTCACTCTGTCATAATGCTCATCACCTGGAAGATACTGCAATAATTGCTATCTCAAATTTGACCTTGTGGTCACCATAGTAGATAGATGTCTTCTCCTGCTAAGAGCATCAGCAACTCTATTGTCCTTACCTTTGATATACTCGATACCAAAATCGTACTTGCTTAGGAACTCAAGCCACCTCCTCTGTCTCACATTGAGGTTCGGCTATGTGAAGATGTACTTAAGTACCAAATGATTAGTCTTAAGCTCAAAAGGCTTCCCTAGGAGATAATGTCTCCACATCTACAATGCATGCACAATAGCCGTAAGCTCAAGATCATGTGGCACATAGTTCAACTCATACTACTTCAGTTTCCTAGACTCATATGCCACCACTTTGCCTTCCTGCATTAGCACAACTCCTACACCTTCACCTGATGCATCTATAATCACAATGAAGTGACCATTAGGATCCGGTATAGTCAACACTGGTACTAATGTCAACTTCTATTTACGAATCTGAAATGCTTCCTCACACTTCTTTGTCCACTCATATCTCTTTCCCTTCTTCTGAAGAGAAGTAATAGGTGCTGCAATTCTAGAAAACCCTTCAACATACTTCCTATAGTAACTTGCAAGTCCTATGAAACTACGAACTTCTGTAACACTTCTCGGTGTTGGCCAATCTACAATTGCCTCTATCTTCACAAGATCAATTGAGATTCCCTTAGCAGATATCACATGCCCCAAATAGTGAACCTTCTTGTGAAAGAAAGTACAATTCGAAAACTTACCAATTTTTTTCTAATTTCTCAAACGTTGCAAAACAATTCTCAAGTGCTCCTCATGTTCCTCTTCTATCTTAGAGTAAATCAGAATGTCATCAATGAATATGAGTATGAAATCTTCTAAATAGTCTCTAAAGATACTGTTCATAAGGTTCATGAATGCCGCTGGAGCATTCGTTAGGCCAAAAGGTACCATGGTGAACTCGTAGTGTCCATACCGAGTTCTAAAAGTTGTCTTCAGAATGTCTTCATCCTTAATCCTCAATTGGTGGTAACCTGATCTAAGATCAATCTTAGAAAACATAGTGGCCCCTTTCATTTGATCAAATGGTGCAGGAGCACTTGTTTGATTTCTTGACTCCATGAGGCCATTTGTAAATAGTTGCTCTATTTTATGTATTGGGTCTTATAATAAGGTTTATAAAACCATTTTATAGGTGTTTGAGTCTTAGGAAGTAATATTTTAAGTCATTTGTCAAATAATGTTTAAAGTTGTTCCATATTGTAAAACTTGTAAAAGTTGCTCAAGAAAGTTGTCAAGCAACTTGTCAAAAGTGTCATTAAGGTGTTTTGTCAACAAACTAACTAAAAGGTGGTTTAAAATAGTTGGTTTTGGTTGTAAATGTATAAGTACACCCTCCAAAACTCGAATTGGAGAGGTTGGAGACATTATTTGTGAAGTTTGATGAATGGCAACCTCAAGTTTGTGTGCATTTTCTGATTTTACATTGTTTCCAGGTTGAAGTTGTGGTTTGTACGGCCTGATATGCACTCAAATAATGGATTATCATATATGTATGGAAACATATCTATTTCTAGTTTCCAATTCTTTTTGTCTCATTCAATTTTATTGAGTTTTGTGGGAGATATGATTATTTTGGTGAGACTGCCTATTTTAACAATATTGTGCAGAATTTACAGTCTGAAAGAATGTGATGGTACGGATTTTAAAGTATATATTTTGGGTCTGAAACCAAGTTTATGTTGTTCCTATATGAATCTACTTTAATTTTCTTCAATTCTCATCAAATTTCATTAATATTTGAATAAGTTATGATCATTTTAGTGAGGGCAGGTCTGAACCCTATCTAGGGTTTGCAGTTTTGGGAAAAATGAAATAGTTTTCTTTTGGGCTACCATGGTTATGTTTTCAATGTGACATAGAATGAATAATAGAATGTGTTATACAAAGATTGATTTGGATTAATTTTGAAGGATTGTGAGATATGTTTTTGAATCCTCCTAACTCTGCATCATCAAACAACTCATCTATCCTAGGTAGAGGATACCTGTTCTTGATGGTAACCTTATTAAGCATCTTGTAATCAATACACAATCGCAAGGTTCCATCATTCTTCTTAATGAAGATTACTGATGCACCCCATGGTGATACACTCGGCCTTATGAATCCTTGTTTCAGCATCTCCTACAACTGGGCTTTCAATTCATACAACTCAATATTAGTGATTCTATAAGGAGCTTTGGATTGTGGCTCCATTCCAGGTAACAATTCAATTGAGAAGTCAAATTCTCTCTTCAGCGGTAATTTTGTAAGTTCTTCTAGAAATATATCCAAGAACTCCCTGAGAACTAGATAGTCCTCTCGACTCTGCTAGGCATTATCCAAGTTACTAACCAAAATAGAAAATATGTAACATCCTTTCCGATGTGCTTTCTTAAGCTGCATAGCTGAGATGTGTCTCAACTCAAGAGGCTCTCAAGATCCTAGAATCTCTACTAGATGTTAAAAATCATCCAAACAACTCACTACCTTATCCTCACAATTCACTATGGCTTTATGCTTAGTTAACCAATTGATCCCTAAGATCACATCATAAGAACCCAATGATGCTACATAAAGGTTAACTTAGGTTTGGAAGTTAGGTAATTCTAAATCACTGCATGATAAACATGAATCTACCCTCTTCTCTACTCAATTTCCATACTGAACCATCCATGAATGTGACATAAATCTAGGTATAACAGGTAATTTAGCAACTACTTTAGGATCAATAAAGCATTCAGTAGCTCCCGTGTCTATCAAAATAGAAACAGATTGACCAAAAAGCTTACCCGACATCTGGATAGGTGTAGACTGAAAGTCGGCTTGACAATTTTCAACCGCTACATGTATCTGATGTTGCGGTGCTCGTCGATCATTACCACCTTGCTGATTTCCTGAATGCGGAGAGCAATTGGAGGCATAGTGATCTCCTCTACAAGTATAGCATCCACCTCGTGGCCTTGTATGACCACCTGTCTTGGTCCTGCTATTGGAGAATTTTGTGTTATTATTATTCACCTTCTTGTTTCCACCAAAATTATCTTCTCCTTTATCCTGGGTGTTGTTCCCCCTCTTCAGATTCCTGATCTGCTAATTATTATTATTACCCCTTTGATTATTGTTGTTATTGTTTTGGAACTTCCTATTTCCAAAACCAGATTTTGCATTAACACTCTTCCTATAATTCGCTACCTGCTGTAACTTCTGTTCCTATTTCATGGCCTTCTTAAAGACCTCATCCATCATCAAAGGATTATGCATGTCTACATCAGCTCCAATCTGTGGTCTCAACCCTAGAATGAATTTATGAATACAAAATTTTTCATCCATCTAGAACTGCGGTACGTACTTAAGGAGACTAGTGAACCTCTCCCAGTACTGGGTAACTGTAAGACCACCCTGTGCCAAACTTTGAAACTCAGTCATCTTCCTATCAAAGAATAGCTATGGAAGCCATCTCTTCCTGAACAGGTTCAAGAATACTTCCCATGTAGTTCCACCTAGTAGTAACTTCTTCTCAGTCTTTTCGTTATCCCACCAAGTAGCAGCTTCTCCAGTAAGCTGGTATGCAACCCAAACTGTCTTGGTCTCATTGGACATGTTTCTGAGCTCGAAGTATTTCTCCATCTCAATGACCCAAGCTTCTACTCCATCACCTATCGTCTTACCATCGAACTTGGGCGGTGCTACCCTTTTCAGATCTTTAGCTAACTCCCCTTCAATCCTGGCTTGAGGATTAGGTACTTCAACCCTTGCATTGTCATTGTTAGGTTGATCCTGATTTTGGGGAATTTCAACTCAAGGGTTTTTCCCTTCTCTGATACCTTGAACTTCTTGTTCCATATTGTCCATTCTAGAACCCTGCTGATTTAAGAGACTAAGAATTTGGTCCAACCTATTAGTCTCATTGCTCGCAACAGCTTTACCTCTTGTACCCATTATGTCTCACAATTCTTGCATCAAGGAATGTTCATTTAGCATAATGGACAAAGGACCCTAGTGTTCAAACCTGGCTCTGATACCAAATGTAGAGTTCGGAAAACCAATTAAAAAAAATTCAACAAAACTTAAAATAAATTCCATTATATTCCCAATGTAGTTGTCATTACATTTATTTCATTCATCAAAATACAAGTCAATTACATACAACGACATAAAAGTCAAAAAGATAACTTCATAATAATTCAGTCTAGATCTTACAAGTGTCGAAATATACATTCCAAATAATAATTACAGAGGATGATAACATATCCAGTTTACAATCCGAGACTTAGGCATTCAGTCGCCATAAGCTTGTCATTACATACATCATAAATAATAAATCATTAAAAAGAAGATTCATTCTATCAATCTTTCATCCATAAGCAAATATTCTAAAGAAGACGAGAACAAGAATCAGGCACTTTTCCTCCCAACCTCGAAGCTTATGCTTCCCCGAAATTTCTTAGTCAATCAAGAAATACCCGACCCTGCACGAATTGCTTAGCAAAAAGCAGTCTACGAGCAAGATGGAATCTGGTGCATGCCTAGTACTACTAGTAAGCCACAGGCATTTTCATTTTTCTAATTCAGTTAAGAAAGAGGCAAGTTCGGTACTAGGATATGGTAGAGACCATTAAATAATCCATCTATTTCAATGGTACAAAAATTACTTGGCCAAGTAAAATTTCATGCACGACAATAAAAAGTAGTTTTGGAAAAAGCAAAACTACACTCTCTATTTACCCATATTCGGCACCCGTCCCGGAAGGTAACTTTCCCAAAAACATCACATGCATAATTATCTATCATTCATGCATGGTTCAAAAAATTAAATGCATTCTTTCACAATCTTTCAAAACATCAACTGAAACCAGTGTATAAAATGAAAACAGTTTAATAAGTATTTCTTTCCATTGTTCAATTCATAAAAAGTCATAAAATCAATATTTTAATTGAGTAATTTAAATAGTCAATAAAGTTTTCTAAATGAAGGTGTAACTCCAGTATGTTGAATAATACATAAAAAAAAAGAAATTAAAAGAGTACACATTCAGTTGTTTCATACTCTTCTTTAATTTAAGTTGTTTAAAATTCGTTTTGATTATTCTCAAAAATTGACTTAAACTCAAGTTTAAATGTTGTGATTCAAATTAATCCTATTTTCAACATTTAAATATCAATTATTTATCAAATTTAATCTAACTAATTTAAAATTCAGAGTTTTGATAGTTTTCAACAAAAACGTGATTTGCAAATTTAAGAAATTCTCTATTCATAATTTGTGTTTAAAAATTGAAAATAAAATTTTGTTTTATATTTTTCTATTAACAATCTTTGTTTTCTCTCAGCATGATTTAACAAATTTGTATCAGCATAGTTTCGTTTTTTTTTTTTTTTATATGGTCAATTCGTTTCCAAGTTTAAAATGGTTTTCTAAGTTTCAGTTCATTGTTCTATGGACGATTTAAATCAAAATTTATCTAATTCTTAGCATAAATACATTTAATTTTTGTTTATAATCTTTTCTTGAATTCTGGAAAAATAAAACACAGTTGAATTTTACTAAAATAAAGATTTTATCTATTTGATTTTCCATTTAATCTTTGTATCAAAAATTTGTCTATGATTTTGGAAAACAATACAATTCGTTTTTGTTTTTTTTTTCATTTTTGGCAAATTTGCAAGTATAATTTTTGACAGTCATTGTTTTTGTTTGATTCTCTATTTTCCTAATTCCTCAACAATCATAATATTCCACATATTCTGATAATCATTCATAGAATTTATAGAAAACAAAATTGAAAATCTAATTTGCAATTTAAATCTCAAATCCCTACCTAGTAATTCATTTTCTGGAAGTAATCTTATGAGATTTCTCTGGCTTTTAATTTGAATTCCTCTGTTCGTATTTGCTGCAAATCTACCTTGCTGCTATGGCTGCACCTTATCTCCCCTTGGCCGCACTTTGTTCTCTCCCCAAATTCTTCCCTTTCCCTGTGCTTGGAGTTTCCTCTTGGCTGCGGTGTGAGGGTATTAGCAGAGGCATGGGAAAAAGGGAACTCTCCCTTTGGCTGTGTGTGGAGTGAAGGGAGCAGCTCTTCCCTATGCACAAGGCCGCCACTTCCTTGCTGCTCCTGCGTGGGATGAGAGAGGGGAGTGTGGGGTGTAACGGGGGAAAGCTATGGGCTGCGGATGGAGGCTAAGGCATGGGGTGAGAGGAGGAAATCCTTCCTCTATTTGCCTCCTCTCTATGAAGTGGTTAATATTTACCACTAGTAAAACAAAGAACAAAACTCCCTCTCTTCTCTGGTGCGTCTAGTTAGATCCATAATACAATACACAATCAACTTTTTAATCGCAATTTTTTATTTTTTTTGTGTATTCAATTTCAAATTTCTTTCCTACCTCTAAAATTTTGTGTCCTTCCAATTTCGGATTTCTTCTCCATATATCATTCTATTTTTCATGTATTCAAGCAAAACTCAAATCCACCATTTACTCAATTCGATCTTTAGATCAAAATTAAAACTTTCATTTAAGATTTGAAGATATTTCATTTTTTTTTAGTTTAGCTAAAGTTCAAATTTGAATGCAAAATTTTAATTTCTAATTTTGAATGGAACTTTGTTTCAATTTCCCAATTTTCACTAAGTTTAAAATATGAATTCTATTTCTGAATTTTGAAATTCATTCATTTTCACAATTTCTAATTTAAATAACATTTTAAATTTAGAATGAATTTATTTAACTAAATTGAATCAAATTTTGAATTTAGAATTCTATTATATTTAAATTTAAAAATTTCAACTTCATATTTCCAAAATAGAAATAAAATATTAAACAAGCATTCTATTTATTTAATTTATGTTAAATTTCATTAATTTAACAAAATCATCATTTAAGCATATGCATTTTTGCAATTTTTTTTTGAAATCACATTTAAACTAAATTTTCAATTTGCAAGCATGATATATGCACAAAACATTAAAATATAAATCTGTGTGAGTGTGTGAGATCCCATCTATTTCTAAACATCAATCGGCTAAACAACTCTACTTGATCGTTGTTCTCGCCATCAACCTCATTCACCTATTTTCCTGCGTTCACTTGCACTCGATTTATCATCAGTAATGACAAACCCCGAAATAAACATAAATACAATAATTTGCATTTCAATTTCAACTTCATTTCATTTCGAATTTCAATTTAACCATCTTTTAAATAATCATTAAATAATTTAAATTTGACAAATCAAATAATGTCTGCATAAATTAAGTAAGTGAAAAATCCTTACGTGACAGACTTCTTCTCAGAGAACATGGAGTTGAGGCAAGAGGTGAATGGAGAAAAGTTACCAATACAGGTGTGGAGTACAAATTTGTCTTACAATAGGGGAGGTGCTAGCTTTATGCAGTTTGATAACTGCTTTGCCTCTAGACTCAGAGCTAGGTTGGTGGTAAATGTGCCAAGATTCCCTAAACATTTGTATGACTTCCTCCGATCGAAGGTGAGGAATCTTGATTTAAAAGTATGCCACAATTGGGGTGACATTATCTTGTATCCTATAACCATTCTCCTAAGGGTGTATGGTTTCCAGGGAGCCCCTCGTATTCTCCCATACAATGTACCATCTAGAATAGGGTTTGCTAAGGTCATGTGGAAACTAGGTTGCATCAATGAAGGAAACTTGACAGGGAGAGGAAAAGGGGACTTTGTTCCCTGATTATACTATTGTTTGAAATATTGTTTTTTCCAAGGGAGGATGGGTCCACTTTGGAAGGTTTTTTGATGATTATCATTTGAAGAGTGGATCTAGGAGGTGGCATGAGCCTTAGGGATTCTTTTCCTTGTTCAGGAAACAAATTAAAGGTGCTAGATTTATACATGAATTCAACTTTCCTAAAGACCTGATCAGAAATGAGTTTGATTTGAATAGGCAGGAATTGAATAAAGACAAATGGATTGCCTATGAGAAGCTGCTAGCCATGGTGAATAAAATGGATCCAAAATATGATCCATTAAGGGAGTTTACTCCATTCCACAAGAGAATTGATTTCTTGTTGGACAATTTTAAAGAGATAATGGGCACCTTGATGACCAAGAAGGTCAATTTGGAAATGGAATTTGAAATTCAAATACCAAAGGTGAGGCCTAAGGAAACAAGGACAAATTATCAGCCCCCAGTTGAGAAGCCTCTATATAAAAGAAAGAGGAATGATAGCAGTGAGGAGGATGAGGGGGATAAGAAGGGAAAAAAATAGTGAAAGAATCATCACTACCAGCCCCAAGGATCACAACACCTTGAGGGATAAGAATTGTGGATCTAGATTCTTCACCAAGAGGTGATCCTGCAATGCTAACATTAGAGTCAAGCCCTAAGAGGCAAAAGGTTGAGAAAACACAAGAGGCTCTGATGGATGAGATAATTGTGAGTGATCAAGACATGTAGGTTGGTATCCCTTCCCCTCCTAGATCAACACAATTGGTGTTATCTAATATGGATATAAAGGATGCCAAGATGGAGGCTTGTAAGGCATTCTTAGATGATGATGCCTTTGTGAGGAATCTTGTATTCTTGCAACTAATTTGGAGGATGGAACTGGAGGAATACCAGGATAAGTGCAAGAAAATAAGAGAATCAAGACCTGATAGGTTTGAGAAGGAGAATGATGATGAGGTCAAGGCTGAAATAATGGAGGAATTGAAGAACATAACTCTTGAGGAAGGAAGGAGACTTTTGACTCAGGCTGGTGTTCTAATTTTTCCTAAGTGGGACATAACCAATGTTGTAGGATTTAATTATATCCTACAATCCAAGAATCTTATGCAAAATAGTGAAGAAGAGGTTTAGGAAGCTTTGCAAGACTCTACCTTTAGTGAGGAGTATTAAAATATGGCCATATGGTCATTGGCACCCCAAGGAAGAAAACCAAATGTAACTGATATTAGTCCAAACCTAAGGGGAGGGATAATTATCAAGAGATCTTCTGAAACTTCAACAACATAAGCTACAAGGCTGGCGGTAAATGTGGTCAAATTGGCCCAAAAGACAACCGAGAGAGAAGAGGTTGAAAAGAAGAGTTTGATGGAGAAGTACAACATAATAATTGGAGAATATAGTAGGATACAACAAAGGAATGTTGAGTTGCAATCTGAAGTAGATAGGTTGAAATATGGGAAGGTAGGAGAATCCTCCAAAGCTCTTTGTATCAGAACATTACCTCCTACTTCAGGATCTGTTCCCCCTACTACAATTGTTTCAACTCTAGGATCTCACATCCAGGAACTTGTTCTGAGTACTACACCAGGGCCAGTTGAAGAAGAGTTTGAGTATTATGTGGATCCAACCAAGAAGAAAATGTTAAATAAGATCACATAATTATAGGTTGCCTTAAAGGAAAGTGAGTATGGTGCAACTGCCAAACAAAATGAGGTGGTGGACACAGTTTTGAGGCATTTAAATGAGAAGGTGGATGGTAGATTACCATATGTACATTCTTTATATTCTTTATTTTTGGATGGAATAAAAAAAATCAATAGGGATCAGGAAATAGTTTTGCCTTTGGTTGAGAAGTGGATCCCTGGGGCTAGTGATTTGGATATTATATACAAGGTCTCTAGGTTTGATGCAGATAATAGGCCCCAGTCATTGAAGCCTACTCAAATCTTTGTGAAATCATTGAAGAGATTCCAGGCCCTACCTGATGATTTGAGTAGAAGAATTAGGGAGCTAGTAAAGAGCTTTGATGACTGGAGTGATACATTTTCTCCAGGTGTCACTGATGCACAAGGAAATGTTAAAACATTGTAGAAGTGGAAGGAAAGGGCGGAAGAAGTTATCAATGCACAAATCAAATTTATTTGTGATGATTATGATTATGACTTGTTGGTAAGTAGCATGGACAAAATAATTAATATCAACACATTCTTAGAGTCTTTTGAAAGATAGGCCAATTAGGTTGCAATGAAATATACACCCTACAATACTAAGGTGAATGAGGTGGTGAACTTTGAATGGCCAATAGATGAAGAGTATCAGAAATGGGTGGACAAGTACTTAACCGAAGAGGAGTAAAATGGTGTCTACTGATTATAGTTGTAACTGATTATGGTTTTGTCTCCATGATAGCTTTTTGGCATAGGTTTTGAGGTTTGGGCAATGTAGAGATTATTCCCTAATGAGTGGAATTAACAAGAAGATGCTCTAGGACTTGGTGATTGTAATCGTATTTTTGAAATGTCACAAGGCGGTCCAATTGACCGATGACATGTGCATTTTTTGGCTTGATGCTTGTTTTCTCCTTCATTCTCTATAAGGAGGATTTCAAGGCCAAAAATAAGGGCTAGAAATTTAGATATTTTGAGGTCAAGTCTAGGCATAGTTGTAAAGCAAGTTGTAAAGCCTGATTGTTTCAATGTAAATACAATTTAGGTTCTATGTCATTCTGTAGTCGGGTTTTGGGTTTATGAAGGTTTGATGTTGCATAATAGTACTAGGATTTGAGTTATAATGATTCATTTCAGGCTCATGTCTCTCCTTTATATAAGAATATCATAATTTTGAATAATATAATCAAGGGTTATTGCATTCATCTCACTGTTGTGGTGTGTATGACTTCCATTTTGGATTTAATTCAAAGAATTAATTAAAATGATTGATTGGAGTTATAGATGGATATGTTTATAAAAGAATTTGGTAAGAAGTATTGAGTTAGCATACAAATTGATGATGTTGTAAGGAGATTGTTGTTAGAGATATTATATGCTATGTGTTTGAGTGTGTCATGGAATTTTAAATATTTGTGAATTTGACTCCCCAATGGTATATGTCACTGGTCTAAATCGTATGTGTTTGTGAAGTTTTGTTTCTGTTTGTCTTTTCTTAGAGCTTGCTACCGAATTGTAAATTAAATGACTATATTAACTTGTGGAATATTGTTGTAATCATCTCATGCTCCAAGTAGTTAATACTATTGATGAAAATCCAATTCAATTCAATATTATCCTATTTTGTTGAGCTATTAAATGGGATTATCTGTTAATTGTTAATGATTTTTTATAAGTTCGGTTTAGAGATTATAAACACATTATAGTGATCACCCTCCTGGGTTTTGCAGAGCCCAAAGTGTAGGAGGTTTATTAATAAAATCCTCGTTAGTTGGTCCAGGTCCTTCGAGCTACCCTCGATTAGAATTGGCAATTCTATAGGTAGAATAGAAGATAAACCTACTTACAGTAAAAACAACCAGCAAATTGGTGACTCTACTGGGGACTTAGTTTGAATATTTCTTGTCAGTCGGTCGATTATCCATTTTGGATAGAGTTATCATAGTATTTCTGTGATTTGAAGGTTGAGCTCATGGCTTTTCTTTTCTTTTATCTAATTCATTTTTTGTTCAAAATTTTTGAATATCTCATGAAGAAAATTCTAAAGGTCTTTTAAATTTCACCAAGTGTTCTTGAAAAGTTGGTTTCTCCTAAGATAATTGGGTGGCGAATCTAAAGTCTTTGCACTAGTGTGCATTTCATTTGAATATTTAATACAAATTAAAAGGTTTTTGGACAAGCACAAAGACATGAAGAACACTCGTTGATTTTTGAATAATCACTCGGAACAAAAATTGGAAGGTGAACTTCCTAAGATGAAGAAGAAGGACTAGATAAAGAAGAAACCAAAAACTAGCAATGTTGCTCCTATGTCACAAAATCATGTACACCAAGGTACAATTAGATCTCTACATCCTATCCCTGAGAATTTTGAACATGTATCTAGACATTCTGAGTCAGATAGCTGTTGATTTTTTGATGCATTATTTAATACACTTGTTAAAGAGGATGTAGCCTATCACAATAAAGGTCCTTTTAGCGTCCAATATACTAAGATAAGAAGTAGGAGTAGAAGTCATATGCATCAAAGAGAATGCACCAGTGATGTGCCTCCTCCTACTGCTGAAGATGATGGAACCCCTTTATTATTTAGGCAAGAAGGTGAAAACTTGATAGACCTAAGTGAGACATCAAGTTCAGACATGACTTTGCCTAACCCTAAAGATTTTTTTGGGGATATTAGTTCTTTACGATGAGAGATCCAAAAGAAATCCTAAATTAGGATAAAAATGGACAAAGAAAAGGAAACAAAACTGATGCATGTTGTCATTGAGAAGGATAGATTAACTAGACTATTGGAAACCATGAAACTCCTAAACCAAAGTAGACCGGATCCAAAAGAGGAGGGTCCTTTTGTAAAACAAATTTTTGATAAGGAGGTGAATCCAGTGTCCAAAGTGAGTCCTAAAGGTCAAGATAAGGTCCAATCAAAGCCTATAGACCAAAAACCCTTGAAGCCTGTTAAGCCACAATCAAGTAATGCAGATCCTAAACCTGTTTTGGACAAGGGAAAACATAAGGCTGAAGGGATCAAGATAAATGAGAGGGTGGTTTCTCACCATCCTAATCAAGATCCCCTTTCACACGTGTCATCACAAATAGAGAGTACCTTGGAAAAGGTTATGAGGGAAGGGGAATCTCTAGCAAAATAACTAGAGAAGACTGAGATTGAGGCTGCAAATGCAGAAAAGAGAAGGAAAATAAGTTTCATAACAATTTCAAGTATGGATGAGGTTGCACAAGCTACAAATTCATTAGGTCACTAGGATGTCTTAAAAAATGATCCTAAACCTAGTTTGGAGAATACCACAAATAACTCTAACCCAAAGACTAATGCAACCAAGTTTATAAATCCACATCAAGATGTCCTTACAGCTTCTAATACACGGTTTGGTGAGGGCTCTCAGAAAATTGATGGACTATTTCAGAGGGAACCTATACAATTGGAAAGGTATAGGCAACTGTTCTTTGATGGTATTCTAGGTTACCCAAATCCCATCCCTGATGAATTAAGGGAAAAGATGAATAAGTTTGCTAGGAATAATGTTTTTTCAGCTGAAGAAAATTTGAAAGCCTTCATGGATATGTTAAATGATTATGAAGTAGAACATGAGGATGTAGTGATGAAATTGTTTGTCCAATCTTTGATTGAAGATGCAAGGGATTGGTATAGGGGTCTACCAAATGCTAGTATTGGTTCATGGGAAGAGTTTGAAAAGTTCTTCAAGGAACAATATGGTGATAAGACTAATGCTAGTTTCATGTTGAATGAATTCAACACCATAAATAAATCAGTTAATGAGCCTACAACATAGTTTAATCTCAGATTTCAAAAGGAAATGTATAAATTGTTTGAGGTGATGAGACTTGATGAAAATGTTTTTTTAACTAATTATTTCAATGCTTTTGATGCTGAAATGACATATCTCCTTAGGGATAAGGACCCTCAAACCATGAGGGATGCTTTCAAAGCAACTATTAATATTGAAAGCAATAGGAAAGATTCTGGAAAATATGGTAGGAGAGAAGAGCCCACTCTCTTAAAGAATCCTAGGGATAAAACAAAGAAATTCTCTACTGTAGCCCCTAAGGACGATGAGAAATGGGATAAGGTCCTTAACACTCTGAAGGATATAAAATATATTGTTGCTAAGCAAGAGAAGGGTCTTGGAATTGATAATAAACATTATAATAAAAATGATAGACCTCCTAGATTACAAAATTATCCTTACGATACAAATTGGAAGGATGGAAAACCAATACTACCAGCTTAGAAGCCTAAAACTGATTAGCAGACACCAGATCCTTTGCATAAGCATTCTGTGAACCTGGTACAAGATAGAACATGGTGTGAGGTGTGTATGTTTCCACATGGTCAGAATTATTATGGCATTTCCCAACTGCTTGAAGCTGAAAAAACAAAAGAAGAAGATACTTGTGGGCAGATTCCTAATTTTGAGCAAAATGGTGTAGATTGTTGCATGGACTAGTCATATATTGACGAAGCGGAATTTTCTTCTGATGAAGAATTGAAAGAAGTTGATGCGAATAATTAGTGGCAAAGAACTGAAATCTACCATCAACAAGTTTTTTCTGATGAGAAAGATGAATTTGACAATCATGCCTACAATATGGAGTAGGCTGAAGATCCAATGTCTCTAAGGAGACCATGAAAAGATGAGATTTCTTGGTTAACTAAAGAGATGAATCCTTAGATGAGAAGTACACTGTAGCTAAGAAATATAACTGTGGGTGGTGAGCAGGGCAAGCCTATTGGCCTTTTCATTAAGGAACAAAAAGATAAAAACAAGGGTGTTAAAGAAGATAGAAAAAATGATGTTGTCAAAATCAAGGAGGTCAAGAATGACAAGATATGGGAGAAAAGGAAGGAGATCCAAAAGCCTGGTGAAGATATTACTCCTTTGTTGGTAAAGACCAAATTGATTACCAAATCTATTGAGTCTACTCCAGAAGCAAAGAAAAAGAAACTTGAAGGAAAGTAGCAATTGGAAAATAAAGAAAATAGTGATGGTATGACTCCTAACCTGCCTAAGTACACACCCTTAGACATTTTTCAACTATTGTCCCAAGTTAAATTTACTGTACCTTGGTTGGAGATTATGAGAATAGACGAGCATAAAGAAAAAACAATAGCCTTGATTACTGGAATTCCTAGTGGTAAAATGAACAAGGAAATTGTAAACAAGCCAAGGAAAAGGAAGAAATAAAACAAAAATAAGTGGAGGGAATTGTAACAAAAATTTCCCCTATGCATCTAGGGAATTCTATCAATATGTGCCTTGAGAACATAACTCCTTTTTTCTTGAGTGTTGATATAAATGGGAAAACTCCAAGAAATTGTATGATAGATTTAAGGACCTCAAACAATGTTATGTTAGTAAAGATTATGGAAACAATAGGTCTAACAGTAGACACTAATCAAGGTAAATGTTATATATTAGATTCAAGAGAAGTGCCAGTTATTGGGACTATTAAAGAATTGCCTTATAAATTGACCCAATACCCTGATAAGGTTTTGGCCATGACTATTCTAGTAGCAGACATCCCTCCTCATTTTGGGTTGCTCTTGTCTAGGAAATGGAGTGCATCAATGGGAGGTAACATGCAATGTGATTTGTCATTCGATACTTTTTACACTAATGGAGAAGATGTAAATATTGAAAGAGAGTCCAAAGTTCCTCATATGATTGAGCATGATCCGATTGAGAATTTGACATGTTTTACTGACTATGGCATAAATGAGTTCAGGGCTAAGGAAACCCCTAGTGATTGTGATAAACCTGTTGCACCAATTGATACATAAGTTGAACATTTGTCAGAATCTAGTGATTTGTAGACTATGTTTTTTGATGGTGCAAGTTCAAAGGAAGGATATGGTGCAGGTGTCTTGCTAAGGTCTTTGAGTGGAAAGACATTTGGGTTCTCTTTCACTCTGTTATTTGAGTGTACCAACAATGTGGTTGAGTATGAAGCCTTTTTATTGCGGCTTAGATTGGCTCAAAAACATGGGATCAAGAAGCTCAAGGTAATTTGAGATTCAGAGCTTGTGATTTCCCAAGTTAGGCCCATATATGTGTGAAAGAATAAAAGGCTGAAATAGTATAGAAATGTTGTTTGGGATGAATTGGAATACTTTGATGTCTTTAGTATAAATTAGATGGAGAGAAGCCAAAATAAGGGGGAAAATTTGCTAGAAAATATTACATTAAGACCAGATGACATGACTTATGTTGGGATTTTAAAGGTTGAAGTGCAAACCAAACCATCTGTTTCTGATAATATCAAGAATTGGCAAGTTTTTGATAGTGATGATGATATATTGAGATTCTTAAGTTGTGTGGATGAGTATGGAAGTCAAGATAATGATTTTGGAGATTTTGTTGAAAAAATTGATGGTAAGGATACTATGTTTGGGAATGAAGTTATTCAGTTAAAAACTAACAAAATTCCTAAAGGTTTAGTTGTTCTTGAAAGAGTGTTTTACAAACAGGACAGGACAAAGACTAATTGTGTTGCTTCCCATCTTGATGACTTGGAGGAAATAAACCTTGGAATAGATGCATCACCAAAATTGGTGTTTATTGGAAAAAAATTATCACCAAAGGTGAGAAAGATGTTGATTTATTTGTTAAGAAAATTTAGACATGTGTTTGCTTGGTCTTATGACGATCTTAAGGCTTATAGGCAAGATTTGTTTCAACATGAGATTCCTTTGAGTAGTGATGCTAAGTCTTTTAGGCAAAAGAAAAGACCTATTAATCCTACCCTAGCTCAAAAAATGCAAGAAGAACTCATGAAGTTAAGAGATGTGGGGATCATTAAACCAATTAGACATTCATCTTGGGTATCAAATTTGGTGCCTATGAGAAAGAAAAATGGAGACGTTTGGTTATGTGTGGATTTCAGAAATTTGAATGTGTCTTCATTAAAGGATAATTACCCATTACCAAATATGGAAGCCATGTTGCAGAAGGTGACAAGCTATGAATTGATGTCTACGATGGATGGATTTTTTGGCTATAACCAAGTCATAGTTAAGGAGTTTGAACAATTTAAGAAAAAATCACGACACCTTGGGGAGCTTAGGTATCTGTGAGAATGCCTTTTGGTTTAACAAATGCAGGGGCTACTTTCTAGAGAGCCATGGATGTGGCATTCTTAAATTTTATTAATTTGTTTTTAGTGATTTATTAGGATGATCTAACAACATATTCCAAGAGAGAAGATCACCATTGTGAACATTTAGAGAAAGTGTTATGTAGGGCATTGGAATATGGTATTTCTTTAAATCCAAAGAAATGTGCTTTTGGAGTAAAGGAAGGAAAGTTGTTGGGACATATTGTTTCTAAGGATGGGGTCAAAATTGATCTAGAAAGGGTAATTGCAATAGATAGAGTCCCACAACCCTGAAATGCCAAAGGAATACAATATTTCTTTAGACAAATCAATTTCTTAAGGAGGTTCATTACAAATTTTGTTGAGATAGTTCACCCTATTTCTAAGATGCTTAATAAATGGGCCAAGGTTGAATGGGAACAAGATTCAGTACAAGATTTCCAAGCCATTAAGCAAGCTATAAAGGAAGCTCCTATGTTGAGAACCCCTGATTTTTTAAAACCCTTTCATATTTTCTCATTTGCTTCATTTCACGCAATTGTAGCTATGTTATTACGAAAAAATGTTCAGGGTTTTGAAAAGCCTATAGCCCTTTTGCAGAAAATCCTTGCAGGCTAGAGAACTTAAATATGACATAAATGAAAAACAAGCATATGCAATAGTAAAACCAGTAAAATCTTTTAGGACATATTTGATGGGAGATACCATAATTGCCTATGTACCCAATGTTGTTGTGAAGGACATTTTTACACAATAGGAAGTGTCTGGAAGAAGATGTAGATGGATCAACAAGATCCAAGAATTCAACATTAAAATATAGATTACCAAGTTGGTGAGAGGAAAAGGATTGGTCAAGCTTATGGCCCAAAGTAATTTGGAAGCAAATGAGATAAATTTGCTTGAAGAAGAGGACAGATCACACATATGTGAGATGGAAAATTTTGATTGGTACAAAGGTGTGATCTATTATTTAAAAAAGATGAAATGACCTAATGATTTGAATGAAAATGAAAAGAGGACATTGAAGTTACATGCTATCAAGTATGTTATCATAACAAGAAAGCTCTGGTGGAGAAATGGAGGTGTTATGTTAAAATTTGTAGACCAAGATCAAACAAAAGAACTCTTGAATGAAATGCATAGGGGAGTTTGTGGAGGGAATTATATGGCCAAAAAAATTGCACACAAAGTAATTAGGGTTGGGTTTTGGTGGCCTACTATTTTTAAGGATGCATACCAATTAGTGAAGACATGTAATTCTTGTCAGTGTTTCTCTGGTAAGTAGAAATTCTCTAGTAACTTACCTTTAAAACTAGTTGCAATACAATATCCATTGATGTGGAATGCCAAGTTGGAAGACAAAGGAAAAAATGGTAAATTTGATGCAATCTAGCTGGGTCCATTCCTGGTGAATAATAAGTGGGGGGAAGATTCATATTTCCTCCAAGAAATGACAGGTGATATTCTTGAAGTTATACTTCAGCTGAAGTATTTTTTTCCATGAACAGTAGTTTAGGTTTGTATATATGTTAGTTATAGGTTTCCTTTGGGTTGGATTTTCTTGTCTAGATAATTTTTGGTGGTCATCTCTCCAATTGGTCTACTCTACCTAAGATTTTGTTATTCTCTCTTCATTCTAATGGAATGAACATCCCCAATTGGAGTCGATGATGGAGCCTCAAATTTCATTCTTTGAGTTCCATTATTTTTTTTGCCACATTCCCAATTTTTCATGCTAGTTTGGAGAAGCCTAGGGTTGGAATTTTATTTTTGCCTTCATTAAATCCTAATGTTCTTTCTTAAACCCTGGTTTGGATCTATTTCGTTGTTACCTTTTCAAGGGAGGTTTTTGAGCGACTTATGTCCCATTGACTAGTCTAGTCTGGGCCCCTTTAATAAATTGTGTTAATTATTTCACCTAACTTTATTATTTCCTAAGTCTAGGTCAGCCCGTGCCCCATACTTTAAGAACAACCTAAAGCCATAATTTGTCGTTGGCCTAGGCGATGTCCCCTTTCCCCCTTTTAATAATTATCTTATTTTGCAAGAAATATTTTAATGACTGTTGATCATCCTACGGTTGATACTGACTATTCCTTATGATCACATGATGACATCACCGTTGGGTTTTAGCTGATTGCAATATCACAGGCGAGCGCCACATGTCTCAATTGTCGATGCCGAAGAAGGATTAATAAAGTGTTTAATATTTGCATTGGACTTTAATATGTTATAAAGTGGGTTACTAAAATAGTTGCAAGATGCACGTGCTCGAGATCGATGATGGTGTTTTAATCTTGATGAAAATTTTCTCAATGGTTATGTTTGGTTCTACTAACTGTTGTGAGTGAACACAATCATCGATGGAGGGAACCAATGGTTGATTGCCATCACGTGATCCAAAGATGCAGGATGTTTAGTGATTGTGATATAACAGGCGGGCACCATGTGTATCCCTTTGGCACTGCATATTGTGGTTGGCCCTTGATGATGACATGGAGATTGCATCAACCTTTTTTGAAGGTAGTCATTTGATGATCTGACAAAAACAAAAGATCGACGTCTGAAGTTTGAATTCACATCAAATGCGATTGGAGCCGTTGGCGTGACATGAAAATGAGCTTTAGTGGCATATGAGACATCTACTAGCTAATTTCAATCGAAATAAAGTATTTTATTTCAATCTATCTTCAGCATAAAATCATTCAAGTATGTTTGAAGTGGTTCAGAGCCAGAGATAAAGATTTTTAGGCAATCAGAGTGAAAGTTTGGTTATTGCAAGGCGTGAAATCTTGTGAGTTAATTTTTGCATCACTGGTTTAATTTGACTATGATTTTTGTGAAGGGTTGTGGTGTGTTGATTCAAGGATTTTTAATTATTGTTGTAGGGTTACTGATTCATTTGAATTGTTGTAAATTGCACAATTGTGTTGTAATTTCATTTTTTGGGTAGCCCTAGTTTGTTCAAGAATTTAAATTTTAAGGAAGCCCTAGTTGTTTGAGATGGCACCACCGAAGCAACACTCTAGCCATATTGATTACTTGCAAAGGAATTTATATGATGATTTTCTGGATCAACTCCCATTATCAAAAAATGACAGAAGAAGGGGTTTAGTTTTAATGAATGGAAGAACCTAGGGCGAGGGACTAGTGTGCAAAAATTATAATATTGTAGATGCTAGGGTTCCAATGACAGGTCTAGAAATGTTTAGACTGTGGTATGGAAAAAGAAACCTACCCCACCCATTTTTCTATTGGTTGGAGATACGACATGGGGAAACTAGCAGTGTCAAATGTGTTTCCCGACGTGGACCTACTCAGAGTAGTGGAAACACATTATGACCCTATTCTACTAAGCATAAGTGCAGTTGAAATTCAATAGGTTTTTTATTTGAGTGAGTCTAGTCCATTCTTGATTCTTATTGATCTTGAGAAGATGAAGTAGGAATATGCAAGCTCAAGGCCTCTTTTTAGGTTAAAGTTGCTTCCTCCTCACCTAGCTAGGGCAAGCAGTTCAATGATTCATATTAGTCCAAGTGACCAAGAGCCTTTCAGGCTAAATTGTTTTGCCAATCACTCTTTGGCAACATTCTATTCATTGTGCCAGATTTTAGGATTCAGCCCAAATACAGTGATGCCCATTGCATATGTTCATGGGGGCTCAAATTTCATTATCCCAACTTCTCCATGGTGTATGACTATGCATATTTTCTTGAAAAAAAGATACATGAGGGTTTGTTGAAGTTTCTTGTGGGGGATGTTGGAAATCCTTTATTTTGGTACTCCCTATTAATGCATATGTTCTTGTAGAGGAATGACAACTTCTTCTCAGAGAAGATGGAGTTGAGGAAAGAGGTGAATGGAGAAAAGTTACCAGTATAGGTGCGCAATGTAGATTTGTCTTACAACAAGGGAGGTGCCAGCTTTGTGTAGTTTGATAACTACTTTGCTTCATGACTCAGCTAGGTTGGTGGTAAATGTGCCAAGAGTCCTTGAAGATTTGCATGAATTCCTTTGGCCAAAGGTGAGGAAGCCTGATTTAAAAGTATGCCACAATTGGGATGACATAATCTTGTACCCCGTAAGCATTGTCCTAAGGGTGTATGGTTTCCAAGGAGCCCCTCATATTCTACCATATAATGTACCATCCAGAATGGGGTTTTTTGAGGTCATGTGGCAACTAGGTTGCATCAATGAGGACAACCTGATAGGGAGAGGAAAAGGGAATTTGTTCCCTGATTATACTCTTGTTTTAGATTTTGTTTTTTCCAAGGGAGGATGGGTCCACTTTAAAAAGGTTTTTTGATTATTATAATTTGAAGAATGGATCTAGGAGGCAACATGACCTTGAGGGATTCTTTTCCTTTTTTAGGTAACGAATTAAAGGTGGCAGATTTATACATGAATTCAACTTTCCTGAAGACCTGATCAGAAATGAGTTTGATTTGAATAGGAAAGAATTGGATAAAGAGAAATGGATTGCCTATGAGAAGTTGTTGGCCATGGTTCATAAAATGGATCCAAAATATGATCCATTAATGGATTTTACTCCATTCCACAAGAAAATTTATTTCTTGCTGGACAATTTTAAAGAGATCATGGGCACCTTGATGACCAGGAAGGTCAATTTGTAAATGGGATTTGGAATTCATAGACCAGAGGTGAGGCCTAAGGAAAAAAGGCCAACTTATCACCCCCCTAGTTTCAAGCCTCTATAAAAGAGAAAGAGGAATGATAGAAGTGAGGAGGTTGAAGGGGATAAGAAGGGAAAACAAATAGTGAAAACATCATCACAGCTAGCCCCAAGGATCAAATCACCTAGAGGGATAATGATTGTGGATCTAGATTCTTCACCAAGAGGTGATCTTACAGTGCTACCATCAGATCTAAGCCCTAAGAGGAAAACGGTTGAGGACACACAAGAGGCTCTAATGGATGAGATAATTTTGACTGATCAAGACATGCAGGTTGGTATCTCTTCCCTTCCTAGATCAATATAATTGATGTTATCTGATATGGATATAAAGGAGCAGTGTGTACAAGATGCAAAGATGGAGGCCTGCAAGGAATTATTAGATGATGATTCCAGAGTGAAGAATCATGTATGATTGCAACTAATTTGGAGGATGAAACTGGAGGAATACTAGGATAAGTGCAAGAAAAGGAGAAAATCAAGACCTGATAGGTCTCAGCAGGAGAATGATGATGAGGTCAGGCTAAACTAATGGAGGAATTCAAGAACATCACTCCTAAGGAAGGAAGGAGACTTGTTACTTAGGCTGGTGTCCTAATTTTTCCTGAGTGGACATAATCGATGTTTTAGCATTCAATTCTATCCTACAGTCCAAGCATCCTATGAAAAACAATGAAGAAGAGGTTAAGGCAGCTTTGCAAGACTTTGCCTTCAGTGAGGAGTGTGAAAATTTAACCATATGGGAATTGGCACCCTAAGGAAGAAAACAAAATATAAATAATATTAGTCCAAACCTAAGGGAAGGGCTAATTATCAAGAGAGCTTTTGAAACTTCAACAATATAAGCTACAAGCCTGATAGTAAACATGGCCAAATTGGCTCAAAAGATAGTTGAGAGAGAAGAGGATGAAAATAAGAGTTTGATGGAGAAGTACAACATAATGATTCAAGAATATAGTAGGATGCATCAAAGGAATGTTGAGCTGCAATCTGAAGTAGATAGTTTGAAATTTTGGCAGGTAGGAGAATCCTCCAGTGCTCCTGGTATCAGAGCATTACCTCCTACTAAACGATTCATCCCCCCTACTACTCCAATTGTTTCTACTTCAGGATCTCCCATCTGTGCACCTATTCTCAGTCCTACACTAGGGCCAATTGAAGAAGTTGAGTATTATATGAATCCCACCAAGAAGAAAATGTTAAATAAGATCATAGAATTAAAGGTTGCCTTAAACGCAAGTGAGGATGGTATAACTGCCAAAAAAATTGAGGTGGTGGACACAATTTTGAGGCATTTAAATGAGAAGGTGGATGGTAGATTACCATCTGTACATTCTTTATATTCTTTATTTTTGGATGGAATAAAAATCATCAATAGGGATCAGGAAATATTTTTTCCTTTGGCTAAGAAGTGGATCTCTAGGGCTAGTGATTTGGATATTATGTACAAGGCCTCTAGGTTTGGTGCAAACAATAGGCCCCAGTCATTAAAGCCTACTCAAATCTTTGTGAAATCATTGAAGATATTCTAGGCCCTATCTGATGATTTGAGTAGAAGAATTAGGGAGCCGGTAAAGAGATTTGATGACTGGAGTGATACATTTTTGCCAGACATTACTAATGCATAAGGAAATGTTAAAACATTGCAGAAGTGGTAGGAAAGGGTAGAAGAAGTTATCAATACACAAATCAAATTGATTTGTGATGATTCTAATTATGACTTGTTGGTAAGTAGCATGGACAAAATAATTAATACCAGCACATTCTTAGAGTCTTTTGAAAGAGAGGCCAATTAGGTTGCAGTGAAATATATACCCTACAATACTAAGGTGAATGAGGTGATGAACTTTGATTGGCCAACGGATGAAGAGTATTAGGAATGGGTGGATAAGTACATAATCAAAGAGTAAAATAATGTCTACTACCAGCAACTAACAACTCAGCGGTTATAGTTGTAACTGATTATGGTTTTGTCTCCATTATGGATTTCTGGCATAGGTTCTGAGGTTTGGCCAATGCAATGACTATTCCGTAATGAGTGGAATTAACAAGAAGATGATCTAGGACTTGGTGATTGTAATTGTATTTTTGAAATTTCACATCGTGGTCCAATTGACCAGTGACGTGTATTTTCTGGCCCAATGCTTGTTTTCTCCTTCATTCTCTATAAGAAGGATTTCATGGCCAGAAATAAGGGTTGGAAAGTTAGATATTTTGAGGTCAAGTCTAGGCATAGTTGCAAAGCAAGTTGTAAAGCCTAATTGTTTGTGTAAATGCAATTTAGGTTTTGTGTCATTCTGTAGTTGGGTTTTTCATGTATGAAGGTTTGATGTTGCATAACAGTACTCACATTTGAGTTATAATGATTCATTTCAAGCTCATGTCTCTCCTTTGTATAAGCATATCATAATTTTGAATAATATAATCAAGGGTTATTGTGCTCATCCCACTGTTGTGGTGTGTATGACTTCCATTTTAGCTTTAATTCAATGAATTAATTAAAATGCTTGATTGGAGCTATAGATGGATATGTTTATAAAGGGATTTGGTAAGAAGTATTGGGTTAGGACATAAATTGATGATGTTGTAAGGAAATTGTTGTCAGAGAACTTATATGCTATGTGTTTGAACCTATCATGGAATTTTAAATATTTGTGAATTTGACCCCCTAATGGTATATGGCACTGGTCTAAATTGTATGTGTTTGTGAGGTTTTGTTACTATTTATCTTTTCTTAGAGATTTCTACCAAATTGAAAATTAAATGACTATATTAAGTTGTGGAATATTTTTGTAATCATCTCATGCTCCAAGTAGTTGATATTATTGATGAAAAGCCAATTCAATTTAGTATTATCCTATTATGTTGAACTATTAAATGGGATTATTTGTTAATTGTTAATGATTTTTTATAAGTTCGGTGCAGAGATTATAAACACAATATAGGGATCACCCTCCTAGGTTTTGCAGAGCCAGAAGTGTAGGAGGTTTATTGTTAAAATCCTCATCAGTTGGTCCAGGTCCCTCGAGTTGCTCTCGATTAGAATTGGAAATTATATAGGTAGGATAAAAGATAAACCTAGTTAGAGTAAATAAAACCAACAATGGTTAAGACTTGCACTTGCCATATCTCTGAGTTGACCATATTGCATTATTATTTTCTCCCTTTGTTCTTGCAATAGAAAGAATTGACCATGCAATTTTTTATTGATAGCCATTGTAGCTCCATTTGTATCATTCATAGGATCATATTCACCTAAGGCCTGAGTAATTTGGCCCAAGTAATTTTTGACTCAATTGAGTCCATTTGATCTTTGATGCTCCTTGTAGAGTTTGGAAACTTCAAATATAATTAAAATAATGGTTTGGATTCATCAAAAAACTTTTTGATATCTTCCAAGGTGCCTTAAAATTTGGCATGTGTAGTACCACATTTTTTAGAAAATTTTACAGAACTCTTATCATTGACCTTCTTTTCCATTTCCTTCTCAATATTTTCTTCCAAACCAATAAAATAATCAAGTAATAATTTCAATTTCTATACACTAGATAAAGAATTATCAATGGTTTCTCTAGGAATACTTTCCGACAACACCTTCACTACTTCATCTACCAACTCTCTACTCTTTTGGTGTGTTTGAAAAATTTCCTTCCTAGCATAGATATGGAATGTATCACCAAGCTATAGTTCATGTAAATGGTAAATCTTATCCATGTCCACTTGACTGTGTTCCATGGGAATCTATGAGAGCTTTGTAGACATGACGAGTTCAAACTATAACTACATGTACAATAGATCCTTCAGTGAATCTCTAGAAGCTTCAAAGGATTCACTACCAGCTTTTGCACTTTCTTGTTCCTTTTTCTCACTCATATCCTTTTCTCCACTACCAAAACATTCTTCAACATTCTTCCCTACTTCTGAAGGAGGAAAAGTATCTTTCTTTTGTGTCCCAGGCTTCTCCTTATCACCACTACCAAAGAACTCTTTTACAACCTTCTCATGTGCCAGAGGCAAATTTTCTTCTTTCTATGCTTCAATCTTCTCTAGGAGACCTTGAATGTATTCTTTATTATACACAACATTTGTTTCCGTATCTAGAAGGGATGAATTATTTTCATTTTGAGCTTCATCCTTCTTCAAGACATCCTTCTTATTATCTTCCTTCTCCGCAACAATATTCTCCACAACTCGATGGGTACTTTTTATCACCATATCTTCATGTCCAAGCTCATGCTCATGTTGTTTTCTGGTAGGCTCATTGAATTTTGAGATAGATGTTTCATTCTACAATTTATCCTCACTATTTGAAGAAACTCCCAACTTTTTAGAAATCTCTTCAAGGTTATGTGCAGGATCATCATGGAAAAACATGCCCTTAAGTGGCAATGAAACTTCAGAAAATCAGAGTTAGGAAAAATTGACATAAAATTTGAATAATTTATCTATATTATTTCAAAAATATGTAAGAATATAATCTGTAGAAAATTGAATGTAGTTTCTAAACTAATAGGTTTTTTTTTTTTTTTTAAATCTATTTGGTGAAAATTTGAAATTTGAATGCAGTAGTACTTAAATTTTAGGGAAAAATTAAGAAGTAGCTATTTGTCTGACCACCCTAACCACAATAAAATGTAAAATGATAATATTTTAAATATAAGTTTATGACTAATGTCGTAAAGTGATGCATATTTTTTTGTAATTCAAGTAAATAATTAATTATGATTTTTTATTATAAATTTTAGAACATATGAACGATTGTATGTCTAGCCACCTTAACTCGGTCAAAACTTCATGAAATCAATTTTTTTTAATCCTATAGTATGTGAAGCATAGAATGTGACACATGTTTCAGATTCAAAAAATGTGATACCATTTGAAAGCTATAGATGTTTTTCAATTAGCTTATCAATCAGGACTTTGGTCATTATTCAAATAGAAAAAGAATAATAATTATTTATTTAATTCAAATTAAAGCATAATTTATATTGGTGGAAAGATGAGAATCTCCTTTAAAAACCCTTTTCGTTTCATCAATTTTGGGTAAAAAAAAAATCGTCAGCCACATGGGCCATCATATCACTTACATATCACCACTTTTAGGCCCATCATGATTCTGCACATATCCTCAACCTTCTTCAAAGTATCATCCTTTAGCCTTTCAATGTCTTGTTCATCTTTGTTCATAAGGACATTAGATCTTTTTTTTTTCTTGAATTTTTTGTTATACAACTTAGACAACTTGCATCTATCCTCGTGAGATAGAAAGGAACCAAACTTATTCTCATTCATCATCTTCTTCATCTTCACAATCGATGTATTTCTCCTTGATGGACTTTTCTTCTCCTCTTAGGAGTCTTCTGGTGAATAGAGGTGGTAGATGTTTATTTCTTCTTGGAACTCCTTACAAGCTTTGTTCTGAAGGACTTAGGAACATCAAGAGAGGGGGTAGAGGTCCTTACTAACCTTCTTGTACTTGGATTAGAATTTGGAGTAGCACATTTTTCTTTATATTTCTTCATAGAGACCTTGGGTGAGTTCACCATCTCCTCCAACATAGATTTCATCTTCTCAACATTCTATGCATTGTATTTTTTTTTCTCTCTAGGTTTAATTGACTATTTTTCTCTTCATAGGTACCAAACCTATCAATTATAGGAACTCTAGGTTCAATCAATACAAACTCTGCAAGGCCAAAAATTTCATCTTATGCTACCTCATAACCAAGCTTTGGAAGCCAAACTATTTTGGGTTCAATTGCTTCCATATAACACTAGCCTCTACTAACCATGAATGTTATATCATTGTTATTCTTTTCAACTGAAAGATGGGATTTTTTTTCTCTATAGTTTAGGACATAGAACACCAAGTTTTCTACACTTCTCATTCAAGGAGACCCTAGAGATCTCAATCCAAGGATGGAATGAGGGAAAGAGATCTGAAATATGGATGTCCTAGGATTTGATTAATGACTAAAAGGGGGCTCACTACCAAGATAGGGCTTAGAAAGACAAGAAACATGCAAGAACTAATGTGAAAACCTAATGATATGCAAGATTCACATAGATGACCCTAAAATGAATGCAAAATAGAACAGTAAACTGGAAAATTATAGAGGGGAATTGGGAAACCTATAGCAAGTTGATTGAAGACCTGAAATTCTAAAAATAATAAATTTAATGCACATTGGGACTCATACACGAGGCTAGGTGATTGAGTCTAGATTATGGTTTCTAGGAAGGAACAAAAATCTGGCAAAGATAAGTCTGGAACACCTCAAAAACTAGAAAATGCACTATACTGAGACTCATATGTTAGAAGTAGCATATGAGTCCTACTTGGACTTTTCAAAAATTCAAATTTTGAATGTTCTCTTCAACCTCTGATCTATCTTCTTAACCTATTTTTTTGATCTCCATTGTTGAATTCTACTTTGTAGATTTCTTTCTAATGATCTTTTAAACAAGGTGACAACTTCGACAACTTGACAAATTTTCTCCAATGTTGCTCTATAGAGGATATTTAACCTATATTTGTAGATCACACATTAAAGAAAGGTAAAATTATTGTCTTGTTAGTGGAAAGGATTTTTCCTTGGTTAAACCCTATTTTGGTAATCAAACCTTGTAATGAAATCAAATGGAATGGAGGAATGATGAATGAAAAAAATTATATGTTGCAACTCAAAAACCCTAGAAATAAAGGTTGAAAACATGTATTAAATGGCTCCAAAGTATGTGGATCTTAAATCTTTCTTGAATGTTTAATATCTTAACTTGAATGCTTGCTTGAATCATGAAACTCTACATAAAAAATGTTAGCTTAAAAATAAACATGATGCATGATGAATTTGAAATGATCCTTGATACTTTAATAATGCTCCAAAATTATTGATAATCAATCTTGAATTATATTTTAAACACTTTAATGCTCTTGTGAACTCTAATTTTCTATAATGCATGAATACTCAAGTTCCTAGGTGAAAAATGAGTGAAATAACCTTGTATTTATACTTTTTTATGCCAAATTTCTTGAAATTACAACACTATAAGTTAACATCAGATTTGGGAGGATAAAATACCACCAAGAATTTGAATTTTATTTAGGTTTAAGAAAAATAATACTGATAGATGAAAAGTGGCATATGAGTCCCATTAGGCTATGCTATGGGACACATTTTTCAATAAATTCTTAGATTAACATGAAATTAGGATTGGGGTCTTGAAACTTAGGTGGGAATAAAATATCCAAGGTGCTGTATGGGTCTTAGGTCACTAAATCTAGGCAATAAAATCAAATAAAATTAATTTTTGATTGGTTATTACATATTTTTTTGGATTATCCTTGAAAAGATGCATTAAATATGGCTTGTGGATGAAAAATAGGGACAAATAAGGCATAAAGAAGCATAATTAATTAATGAAAACCCTAGATTAGTGTGAAAGTTCTAAAAAGTGCTTTACAACACCATGAATAAGGTACAATTAGGCTCATTTAGTTTACAAGGGCCCAAACAAGTGTGAAAATGTAATAGGTGACATTCTTTGACATTACATTTAGCCCCCACTTTAGTGAGCGGAGGAACTTGCTTCAAACTCCCACTAAAGAAAATAAGATAAAAATCAAGAGGGGTCCAAATGTACCAATTGCATTAAGATAGTATGACAATGATTACGAGGGTTGTGCAAGGCCCTAGTATCAAGATCCTATGGAAAACCAAAATAGGCAAAAAACAAAACACATGAAAATGATATAAGGAGAAATAACAAGGTACAAGCATACATTGCCAAAGACATAAAGAACAAATAAAATAAAATGAAAAGGGGTGGATCAATCTTTGACCATTTGTCTCATATGTTGTGGATCAAATCTAAGTTGTTTTTGTAAAACATGCATGCTTACTCTGAGGCAACGAAATTTTACTCTATTTGCTAGGTGACTTCCAAAAAGGTGAGAAACATATGCACATGACCAGTATGTGCTCACATAGACAAGAAAGAGGCTATGGGAAAGTCATGCCTAAGTTTGGCTTCTGGTTCAACCAAACAAAAGTTATACCTCCTAATAACTTTTATAAGGTTCCACACAAGAATTAACTTCGAGCTTCATGAGGCAAAACAAGCTTTGTATCCTTGGAACTCATGCACAAACAAGATGGTACCATAGGAAAGAAAAGTATATTATGCCATGTGGCCATATAATCAAAATTTGCAACATAGTGTAAGGTATGTTGAAAGGATTTTTAATTAGTTCATGTAAGGTATTACCTTAGGGAACATTGTGCCTAATGTATCCAAGAGAGCACCAATCAAAGAATAGAATATTCATAACTTAGGGGATGCAGTGCATCACATCAAGCCACTAAGAGGAATATAATATGCTAAGATATATCACACTCTTGATGGAAATTGCGCATCCAATGTCAACCAAAAAGTGAAAGACCCATTGCATGAAGTAAGAAGACTACACAGTGAAACATGAAACAAAAAAGAATAATGCCAATGTATTCCTCAACTTTCAATAAATTACTAAACATCGTGCTATGAGAAATTACATTCAAGTAGAAAATGATAAATTCCTACAATAAAGAAGACATGAGAGATAGCTTAGAAATCCCTATGCCAAGTCATATGTTTCCATATAAAGTTGCATCATGAAAAAGAGAAGAGGGGTTCTCCCCAAAACAAAAATCAAAACACATGAGCTATCCATGGATCTGGGGTTAGTGGGGTCTTGCTACAATGTTTTTTAGAGAAATCAAAACTACCATAATTCACCAAATACTCATAGAACTATAAGAATGACACAAAGAGAGTGAAAACAAAGAAAAATCATTTCAAGTCAACATTCAAGAGACATGAATATCTTGATGCCTTGCATCATCCCCAAAAGGAAAACACAAGACAAAGAAAAGATAAAAATGTTTATGATGTAGAGAAGAATGTAGTTAAAAATAGAGGAATGTCACAAAGAGAGAGAGTTACATCAAACATAATAGCACAAGGAGATCACATTATGCACATGCAATCACACACATAACATGAAAAATGAAAAAAATGAAAACTAGTAAGGAACATGCGAGTCAACTTATTAGAAGTTTGTCCACACCCCAATTATGTTGATCATATATAGAAGGAAAAAAAATAGCCAAAGGTACAATAGAAAGTGTTAAACTAGGGGTATCACCAAGTTCAACACTCTTCTTAGGAGAATTTTTGTTTAAGCTCATAGAAGAGGAAAAAAATGTAGTCAATTTGTCATGCACTTCTTCATTAATCTTAGAAACTTCATCATTTCTATCTAAGTTAATCAGAATGGGAGTTCGAATGATAATATCTTAATAATTATTTAACTCTTGTTGTGGGATAGGTTCTTGTTGTTGCGGAGAAGGGGGAGACTCATCATGTATTGATTCAGTCAAGTTTGGATTTTAATTTTCTTTATGTGTTTCTTCACTTAACCTTCAATCAAGATCACAATGTCTATGTGTATGCTCTCTAGCATTTCTATTTCTTTTATTATGATTTTCAAGTTATGTTTGTGTAGGAGAAGGTTTATCAACCATATGTTTCTTTTCTTCCCTAAGGGGAGGAGCGAAAGAAACCATGGAAGACTATTCAACTACTTTCCTTTTAGCTTTGTAAGCTTGTTTTATTTTAGAAAGTGTGATGGGATTGCTTTCATTATCTCTTGGTATTTTATAGGAAATAGGAAAAGGATTTGTATTAGGTTGGTCTTGGTCATTTGGAATGTTTCTAGGTTCAATCATGGTTTTTTTAAGGATGGTATTCTCGGTCATAGGCAAAGGCATGCTTTTAAGGGATATTTGTTTCTATGAATTTCACCTTAATATATTGGTAGGATTTGAAAAATAAGTGATCACAAGGTTTAATAGGCTCCATAGGCTCATGCCAAAAGAAATATAATGAAAAATTCCCTTGGAAAGATAAAGGATTAAAGTCACTATGGTGCACAATAATATTTCATTGTCAAAGGGAAAATTTAAGCATTTATGCACGACTGATGGGATGGCTTCCATGGATTGTAGCCATGGGTAACCAAGCTTCACATGAAATTGATCTGACATTGAGATGATGGAGAATGAGACATCTATTTTTTTGGTCCTATTTGTAAGGGAAGGGTGATTGATCCCATCGTAGGGAAAGAAAAAACATTATGCATCTTTATCCATGCTTCTAGTTTATCTATTGTTTCTTGATAGAGCTCATGCACAAATAAGAATTATTCGATGATCAAATTCTCTCCACATATAGGATCAATTAATATCCCATTAGTGGGCTTATCATAGATTCAGTTGACAATCTAAAGAGTTGCATGAGGTGTATGTTTAAGTGTATCTTTAGATGAGAAAGCAATGTTAAGAGGATTTTTAGTTTTTCCCTTACAAGTTATAACCTTGATCAATCCAACCATATTATCCATAGGGCCTTGTTCATCAATATCTATGGGATCTTGTTGAATAGTATCATTGTTGTCATCATTCATGTCAACATTCATCACATGATTGTTTGTAGTTTCACAAACTTTGAAAAATTAAGTGTTAATTTTTAGGCATAGGGTTGGTAAACATTTGAAATTTTTGGCTGGGAGGGGAAACATACTTATCTACTTGATCATTAACACCACCAATTGAAATTTGACTAGAATCAACGAGGTCTTGCAAAAGTTGTTTAAGATGCTTACAATGTTTTATTTCATGTCCATTTTGTCGGTGATAATGGAAATATGAATTTGATCTAAAGTTCAGAGGTAAAGGCTTATTAGGATTGTGTTTTTTAATGAGAGACAAGGTGATCGTTCTCTAATCTAAAAGTAGTGACATTATGTTATGGAGGGTATCAAGTTAGTGGGTGAATTTATTAGCTAGATCCCCAAATGAAAAAGGAGTTGTATTCTTTATAGAAGCTACTTGGGTATCAAGATGTTGAGTTTTTTGAGGAGGGTTAAGTTGAGGAAGCCTTTATTCTATTTTCTAAAAGAATGGTAAAAGTTTTGGTTTGTAGATTTAGACTTCTTAGGATTGTTAGAGGTGGATTTTATGTCAAAAATACTAAGTGAGTTTTGATAATCATGAAGGGAAGTAAAAAATTGTACGAAGGAGAGAAAATTCATCATGGTAAGCTTATCTTGTTATCAGTTTGCAAGTTCTCAATAAACATACTTTGAAGGTGAGGGTCAGGAATATTTACATCGATTCTCGAATAGTGATTGGTAGTTTGAAAAAAAGTCAGTAATATTTTCATCTTTTTGCTTACATCTCATCAAATCGGATAAGGTCCTATTATGAGTTATATGCACTTGAAAATAGTTTATAAATTACTCAACAAGTTCATTGAATGAATGAATTGAGTTGTTTGGTAATGAGAAAACCATTCTAAGGCAGTATCCTTCAAGGATATAGGGAAAAACTTAGCCAAGAGCTTATCCTTAAGAATAAATTTAGTACATAAGCTGGTATAAGTAGAAACATGGTTAGAAGGGTCTCATTGCCCCATATATTTCTCAAATCTAGGTACCTTTATACCTTGTGGCATCGACGTTCTCAATATCTACAAGGATAAGGGTTTTATTTTGATATAATATTTAGGTTGGCTATTTTGGTTTTGATTTATGGTGGAAAATTTCTTTTGAAGGGATGGAGCGATTTGAAAAATTTAGATTATGATGGAATCATTGTTTTCATTTTGAGATGGAGGTGAATAGAGTGGAGGCATATATTTTTTTAAGGGACACATGAATGGATTTCTTATAAGAGGTACAGTTGTAGGGGATATGATGTGTGATGTCACAAAAATACAAGGGATGCTAGTAGAGATACCCAAGGTAGGAATGACATTACTTATAGGTTGCACTATTGTTGTAACTTGAGGGTTGGTATAGGTATGAATAGAGGAAATGGTTGTGGGAGGAAGAATTTGTGTTCCTCCTTGACTTGTGACATTGTTCGAAGGTAAAGGAAAACTAGTGGCTAAGGTAATATGTTTTCCAAAAATATGAATTATGTTATGTAAAAGATCCATTTCATCTTCACTTTCAATCGTGTGATGTATGCTATTTATGACAGGGATAGTGGTGGTTGAAATTCTTTCAGTACTTATTTGATTTTGTAGGTTTTCTAAGTCTTCATGAATTTGGATTAAGTTTTCTTGTGGAATAATAGCAACCATTGTTTCAAAAAATTTCAAACTAATTGAAGGTAAAGAGTTGTCAAATGTATGGTCCATACCTAGTGAGATAGTGTCGACACTAGTAGTTAAAAAGCTAGATAACCTAAGATCCATGATGATTGTGGTAAAGGAAGATTCCATGAGTCTTGAACTACAACTCACTATAGTATTAGTAATATGACACCAAGTAGAAAATCTCATACAAGGGACAATCAAGAAAATTCAAGATGCAATGAACACAAGATAAATTCTAAGCCCTAATTCTGATTCAAATAAAATTAAGCTATATGCAATGAAATGAAGAAAACAAAAACTTTACAAATTGAAACAATAAATAATAACTCAACAAATAGAAACGTAAAAATAGAGTTTTTAATGATGGAAAATGTTGTTTAAAATCTAAAATAAGTATGAATCATCCAGAGGGGTGCATGAGTCCCAATTAGGGTTTTTCAAGGTCTTAAGTGTTGAATAACAATCACCAAAAAATACCCAAAAATAAGGAAAAATCACCTATACTAGGACTAAATCACCCAAAGGGGTGTGTGACTCCTTGTTTGGGCTCTCTTCAAAGATTTCTAAAAATTTTGAGTGAAGGTTATGATTTCTAGTTTGGATGATTTCTAGGCTAGGTGCAAATGTAGATTTCAAATGATATACAATGATGCAAGATGCAAAAACGTAGCCTACATGCACTTTGAATAATGCAAAATTTTGGGACTGTGCATGAAAACTAACTAATGCAAAACCTAGTGCAAATTCAATGCAAGCTAGATCTAGGATTATGATGCACTCCAAATAAAAAAATAGGTGTTCTAAAAGCGGGTTCACCAAAATGAAAGATGGAAAATTATCACTCTATATTTTAGGAAATAGAACAACAAGTTTCCTACACTTCTCACTCAAGGAAACTATAGAGATTTCAATCAAAGGATGGAATTAGGGAAAGAGATCTATAATAGGGATGTACTAGGGTCTCATTAATGACTAAAATGGGGTTCACCACCAAGCTAGTGCTTGGAAAGACAAGGAACATTCAAGACCTAATGCCAAAACCTAATGATATGCAAGACTTGAGTAGATGACCTAGAAATAAATGCTAAATAGTACAATAAACTTCAAAAGTATATAGGGCACCTAGAAACATGTAGCAACTTGATTGAAGGCCTGAAATATTAAAATAGATGAATTTAATGCACACTGGGACTCATATGCTAGGTTGGGTGATTTAGTCCAAGATTAGGGTTTTTGGGAAGGAATAAAAATATGGTAGAGACAAGTCTAAAACACGTAATAATTGGAAAAACCACTATACTAGGACTCAAACACTAGATGTGGGTATGTGTAGGATCATCATGGAAAAAATAGGCCCTTAAGTGGCAAAAAAATTAGAAAAATCAGATTTAGGCAACTTGACATAAAGAATTGAATAAGTTATCTATATTATTTCAAAAATATGTAAAAATAAAATTTGTAGAAAATTGAATGTAGTTTCTAAATTACTAGGTTTATTTACAAAAAATAAAATCTATTTGGTGAAAATTTGAAATTTCAATACAGTAGTACTTAAATTTCAGGAAAAAAATAACAAGTAGGTGTTTGTTTGACCACCCTAACCACATTAAAATGATAATATTTTTTTATAAGATTTTAGATATAAGTAGAGGACTCATGTCTCGATGTGATGCATATTTTTTTATAATTTTCCTCCAAATTATTTTTTTATAATGTATTTTTTTTTTAAATATAAAGACTCGTATGTATGACCACCTTAACTTGGTCAATACTTGATGATATTAATTTTTTTATTTTTTCATCTTATAGTATGCAAATCATAGAATGTGACACATCTTTTGGATTCAAAAAATTTGATACCATTTGAAAGCTATAGATGTTTTTCAATCAGCATACAAATCATAAATTTAGTTGTAATTCAATAGAAAATGAATAATAATTATTTACTAAATTCAAAGTAAAGCATAATTTATATTGGTGGAAAGCTGAGAATCTCCTTTAAAAACCCTTTTTGTTTCATCAATTTTGGGTAAAAAAAAATTCGTCAGCCACATACCCATCATATTGCCACTTTTTGGCCCATCATGATCCTGTGCATACCCATGTGGCATATCAATTCTTCTTGGCCATTTTGGAAAGTCAAATTTTGAATCTACTCTTCAATATTTTCTTTCTCTTCTTAACTTGATTTCTCGATCCAAATTGTTGAATTCTACTATGTAGATATCTTTTTAATGTTCTAAACAAGGTGACAACTTGGACAAATTTTCTCCAACCTCGCTCCTTAGAGGATCATCAACCTAAATATACAGATCACACACTAAATAAAGGGAAATAATATTTTTGTTAGTGAAAAGGGGTTTTCCTTGGTCAAACCCTATTTTATTAATCAAACCTTGTAATGAAATCAAATGGAAAGGATGAATGATGAATGAACAAAATGATATGTTGCAACTCACCAAAAGTTAGAAATAAAGGTTTCAAACATGTATGAAATGGCTCCAAAGGACATGGATGTTGACTCTTGCTTGAATGTTGAAAATATTAACTTGAATGATTGCTTGAATCATGAAACCCTACATCATAAATGTTAAATAAAAAACAAACATGATGCATGCTGACTTTGCCATGATTCTTATACTTGAATAATGCTCCAAAATTCTTAATAATTACTCTTGAATCATCTTGTAAACACTTGAATTCTCTTGTGAACTCTAATTTTATATAATGCATGAACACGCAAGTTGCTAGGTGAAAAATGAATGAAATAACCTTGTATAAATATACTTGCTTATGCAAAATTTCCTAAAATTACAACACTACAAGCCAACATAAAATATAGGAGGATAAAATCTTGCCAAGAATTTGAATTTAATTTAGGTTTAAGCGACACATGACTCATACGCCAAAAGTGGCATATGAGTCCCATCATTTTAGGCTCTGGGGCACATTTTTCAAGAAATTCTTATATTAATGTGAAATTAGGATCGTGCCCTCAAAACTTAGGTGGGACTCATATGACCAGGATGGTGTATGAGTCCCATATCACTAAATATAGTGCATAAAGTCCAAGAACATTATTTTTTTATTAGTTATTACATATGTGTTAGGATTGTCCTTGGAAAGATACATTAAATAATGCTTGTGGGTGCAAAATAGGGCCAAATCGAGCATAAAAAGTCCTAATTAATTAATAAAACCATAGATTAGTGTGAAAATTATAGAAAAAAAATTACAACACCCTAAATAAGGAAAAATTAGGTTCATTTAGTTCACAAGGGCCCAAACAAGTGTGAAAATGTAATGGGAAACATTTTTGGACACTACATCAACAACACTTGAAGGAATCCTATATCTCTCTTATTTTTAGGATTGAAATGATTTGAAGAATCCCCACAACATAGAGTTCTAGGATTATAGGTTTGAAAATATTCTCAAATGATCTCTTATTTTTATAACTATTGAAACACTATCATCCCACATCACATTATTTGTAATGGGCAACTCATTTAGAAAGTAAAACAACAAAAAAATAACAAAAGTACCATACCAAAATGGGTACCTCAAGAATCTTTTGTCTTGTACAATCTCTTCATCAATTGTATTCTAAGAATCTCACACAAATCTATATCTAGACCTTCCTTCACCATTTGGTGAGATGTGTGAATTATGATAGTAGATACATAATTATCTATGTTTTTATAAAAGATCTTGTAACCTAACATCATTGAAGAATACTTCACCACCTAATATTCAATATCATTTACTATTAGGGTATGTTTGTTGAACCTAACTCTAGTAAGCTTCATTACCACATTGTTCTTCATGGGCTTCAATGTTGAAACTAGTCCATTAGAGCATAGACATGTTATAACCCTAATTGATTCTTTGTTAATCATGTGTGGCATATCTAAACACATGAATTTTTCATGAATCTTGCTAAGCACATACTTAACCCACTCATGCTCATAACAAAAACTGGGGAAATTATTGCATACATTCAATTTATTCTCTATTAGACTATCGTAATTTGGTTTTAGCTTGAAGTTATCTCTATTCCACACCTTCTCCCAATATTTTTCCATCTTCATATGATAATTCTCTTCCATTTTTAAATGAATGTAGATCCACACATCCTATGTGTGCATTACACCACTTAAAACCCTAGAGAATGCACTTTTAGGGTTCATCTCCATAAATTTATATGGGTGCTTCTTGAATTTAGGTCATGTTCATTCAAACACATTAAACACTTTAGAAGTGAACATTTTGAATGTTCAAAAAACTAGGTGATTAGGGTGAAAATAGGATCCACCCTATGTGATTGTAGAAGATGATGGATCACTTATTTTCCAAGTCTCTAATCAGTTCAAATTATACAAAATAAGATGCTAATAGCAACCTGAAATGCAACCTAACTATTATAGCAACTATCAAGGAAGTTTTTAGAGCATAAAAAGTTGTGTACCTAGATAAAAAGTTGTTGTTTTTGAGCTATGGAGGAATCATTAGCCTTCAATGGTGAATAGGTCCTATTAGGGTTTCAAAAAAATGATTTCACGATCATGTACCTTGATTTCTACATTATTAAATTCCTGGTTTTCAAGTTCTAGAAGCATGTAGCTAATTATCTAGAGCTCTTTTCATGATCTTTCACTTTGAATGCCAACTTTTTCAACTTTGTAACTTTGACAATTTTGCTTCAAATCATGCTCAACTTAATCTTCAACCTGCAAATTTGCAATTACACACTCAATGGAAATAAAATCTTGTTGATTTGTTTGTGAATGGGGTATTTCCTCAGTCAAACCCCTTGTAGGTAATTATACCAAGTGATGAAATGAAGAAAATGAAGCATGAACATGAAATATGTAAATCATATCACCCTAGATGATGTCTTATGAATCAAACATACATACTAACATTTAGTGTTCGTGAAGAATGTAGATCTTGGATGTAGGATGATGCTTGTAAATGGATCCTAAATGCAACATTAGCTTCTTAGCTCAACACACATGCAAGCATTAAACCCTTGAAATGATGATATGATCTTGAATTGTTGCAATAATCACTTGAAATATTCCTATGAATTCTCTTGTATTTCTCTTGTGAACTCCAATTTTCTCTAATGCTTGAATGCTTGAAATTATAGGATTTCTTAGGATGAAACTAGGTGAATTAACCCCTTACTTATACTAAACTAGGAGATTAACCCATAAATTCCAAGAATTAAGGCCGACACAAAATATGGAAATAAAGATAATTAAATTCCTACCAAGATTAAATTCAAAAATTAGGGTCTCATTAAGGGAGGACCCATTCGCCCGCAAAGGCGAATGGTTCCTGGCTGAATTTCTAGCACCAAGCTCCGAGGAGCTAAAAAAAGGCTAAAAACCCATTCTAGATCAACTTAAAAAGAGGGGTCTTGTTAAGGGAGCACCCATTCACCATTAAGGGTGAATAGGTCCTGGCTCAGCTTACCAGGACCAAATTTTTCCCAATGAAATAATTTGATATTTAATTTATGATTGTCATGAAAGATCCTCTATAGGTGTAAAAATTGAGGCCTAAATTTGAATCAAAAGAGGGTTAATAACTCTAATTAGCCACAAGGAATTAACACCACCTAGATAAGTGTGAAAGTACCTTAAAACACTTTAAAAAACTTTAAAAAGGTACACATTATGTTCATTTTTATTGAAAAGGGACCCATTAGGCTTAATTATGGAAATACATCCTAGAAAAATGTGAAAATGTGTTACAACACCTTACAAAACCTTTGAAAAGGATCAATTAAGGCATTTTTTAGTTAAATAAAGGTCCTAGAATAGTATGATGTGTATAACACATTACAACATGCCATTCCAAGACACCATTAATTCAACTTTAATATTAATTATCAAACACGCGTGAAAAAGGATTAATTTTTTTGACACTATATTTTGCCCCCACTTTAGTGAGAGGATGACCCCATTTCAAACTCATAGTAAAGTAGACATTCAAGACACTTAAGTATTCTGGACTAAAAAGTATAAATGATCATACCCTGTCAAAGGCCAAAATAAACAAAAAAAAATGATCAAGCATGATTGATTCAACATGACGTGAGGTGGTGGATGTTTTTCCATAACATGCATTGCTCACTGTAGGGTAGTGGAACATCAATCTATCCACTAGGTAAGTTATCCCAAGGAGGTGTAAAATGAGAGAACCATATTGGCCTCTCATACCATACCAAATTTATCCTCCTAACAACTTCGATAAGGTACCACAATGTAAATTATTTTGAATGTCATGTAGAAATTTTATTAAAGGGGATTTTATCTTGTTTGTGTAATGGTATTCCTCTTAAGGAGCCTTGTGCCTAATGTCTCCAAGAGAGGACAAGTAAAAAGTGGTAGATTGTCACCCATGGGATGCCTTGTTTGCATCATGCCATGATAGTAGATCGTACACTCTTGGATGACATCAAACCCATTGAAATGATCAAGAAGAGGACACATCACAAGAAGAAAGGAAAGTCATGCCATGAAATTTACAAAAATATTTCATTGTTGTTTTCACCCACATTAAAGTAGTTGCTACACCATCACTGAGAAATTTCTTTAAATTATCCATTATTTTTTATCCTAAGACATGAGAGCTTCCCTCGAAAAATCCTATGCCAAGTCATACGTTTCCAAAGAAATTTGCATAATGAAATAGGAAGGAAGGGTTGCCCCACAAACACATAAGGGATCTATGGATTTTGGGTCATTATGTCTATTGGAACCTTCAAATTTTACAAATTTGAAGTGCTAATATTGAAAAATTGTCTTTGGACACTCAGAAGTGCACTCGCAAAATCTGCCTAAGTGGCCTACTTTGGAGGGTCCCAATTTAGAGATGGATGATTTTCATGTCAAATGGATTCTTACTCTCCATTCTCCCCACATTCATGTACTCCCTGGTTCAATTTCTAAGCCTCATGATCAGATGCTCTTTTTTCACACCTACATTTTCAGAATGGTTTCAAAGCAGTTGAGTTTGACCCTCAATATCTTATGAAGAATGACGATTCAAGGAAATACCTCTTGCATACATACTCAGTGAACCCAAATGACCTAGTGTGTCCACTAAAAGTTCCCCAAAAGATGATTTGATATTTTCTCAAATTGGCAACTTGGTGAGTTTTAATTGGTTTTAAATAGGTACAAGTGTATAAAAGTTTGAGTAGGCCACTTTGTCGATTAATATCTTGCACCTTGTGATATTTTTTTCTTAAAAATTTGTTGAAATCCATTCTTGGGTAAAATTTCTACATGCCTGCTCGGTTTCAAGGTCTCAGGATAAGTGCTAATGGGTTATCTAATTGTTTGTTGACTACGACAGGGCCAAAAATGGTGTTCAAGAAAGTATTACATTTTGAAAATCTAAGAATAATCCATTTCATTTTTTGGCTTAAAATATCTCCACGTCCATTTTCATCAAATCAAAAGATTTTATGATGCATTATTTTAATAGATTTTAGATGCAGTAAAGACATTCTAAGGGCCAGTTTACAAAGGAGGTACTTGAAATATTTTGGAAATGAAAGTTTTGAGGAAATGGGTTTTCTTTGAATACATTATAACATCTGTACAAAAATTTTCATGGCTCCAAGTATCCTAGTATTTCCGCAATGAATTTCCCTTTCTTTTTTTTTCTTTGATGAATAGGTAGATATCTATATTAATTTAGAGATAAGAATACATATTCACAAAAAAAGGGGCAGGTGGTAATAAGGAACACCAAGAAAGTCACATGGGCAGAGCCCAGAAAAGCCAAATTAACAGATCATATGGGCCTAGCCCAAAAGTTTAAAAGAAGGAAGTAAAAACAGGTGATTACACAGCCAGAGCAGTGCCAACAGAGCTTGGGGGATCTTTGTCATCCAAAATTTTCCCCCATACATCAACGGGTTTTGGAGTGACATCAGGAGGAGGACCCCAACCATCATCATATTTATCTTTATCTTTATCTTCTTCGTGCTGGCATGGGATTTCAAGAGCCTTCCGCACAAAACTTTTACCACTTGCAGGCTAGCTAGAGTAGGAAGCAGGTTGAGCATCAGATGGCCACCCAGAACTGCCACCACTGCTCCTTGTCACACCACTAGAAGGCCAACCTTGCCCAAGCCATGGTGGAGGAGAGCGAGTCTGCCTAGGAAGGTGGGAATCCCGCCGATCAGGAGGTTGGGAGCGGGGATGCCAGAAGTCACTCCGCTTCCAACTCTGAGAGGGTGAATGACTGTGGGAGGAGGAGGGTGAATCAGGGATCCGAGCCATAGTACAAGGGGAATTGCCCCATTGGTCTAGGAGACCCTACAGGTGAGCCACCTCCAGTGCAAATTTGTTGGCTTGCACCTATATCTGTAGGAGAATATTAGAACAAATAACTGCTTTAGCATAAAGAGACATTAATATCCAAATGAGAATGAGAAAATATGAAAGCATTTATGTCTTTATAGATATTGAAGAGGATTTCCACCTTGAAAGTGTGCCAAAGTTGGGTGAGATTAGTTGAGATCCCAGGCAAGTCCCCCAATAGAACCATATGCCAAGAAAAAGGTTTCGACTAAAAAGGCCAAAAGAAATCATGAATCCAAGTCCAAAGCTGTTGAGCTCTAGGACAGAACCAAAAAAGATGCTTAAATCTTTCATACTACCCACAAAAAGGGCAACAAGGGTCAGGAACCCCCAAATGAATAAGTCAAGAACCCATAGGCAAGCCTTGGAAAAGAATACACCAAGAAAAGTGGGCCATCTTTGGATTAACAATTGCAGACCAAGTGACATCAAACCTCTTACACCAAGCATGGGCAAAGGAATTAAGAAGCCACCTCTGGTTCAAAGTATTGATCATAGGAAAATGGGGTAAAAGCCACCTGTAACCAAGTCATGGCTTATGGCTCCTAAGAAGAGTGTTTGGAAACCATTTCCAGTCCTTCCACCAAGCTTTGTGCCCATAGATGCCAAATTTGTGAAGCATGTCCGCTAGAATGGCACTCACTAGCCTATCAAATGTAGTACGGTCCTAATTTTGAAGACTGTACTCGGCTTTAAAATCATCCCACTGCAAAATATGGATAGTGGGCTGGTGAAAGAGCTGATGTGGGGTTTGAATGCCCTTTTTCTAAAATCTGAGGGCCTTGATCCATGGTGACTGGGCCAGGGGTTGACCATTCTGAGCCAGAAGGGGAGACCACCATAGGTTTTGCTGGTTGAGGGAAAGCCCATCATGAAATCCAGCTCCGGCCCAATGGAGCCATGGCTTAATAGCTTCCCAAGAGTTCCAAATTCTCTTGGCCACAAAGGAGCCAACGATTTGAACTAGCTCCCTCATAACCAAGAGGGTTTGGAGACCAATTCCTTTCCAAGCGGGTCTGTGAATAGGAAAACCAGACTGAATATAATGCTTGAGGATAATTTTTCAAGCTTCATCTCCAGTGAGAGCCCAGATAATCCATTTGACATAGAAAGAAGTCCCTTGCCATTGAGTGGAGAGTAGCCCAAGCCCTCCAAAGTCCTTAGGGAGACAAAAATACTCCCAAGCAACCCAATGAAAACCTTTGTGGATTTCATAGGAAGCCCATAATAAATCCTGAATTATCTTTTCAAGTTTACTGTAGGTAGATTTGGAAGGAGCCCAATAGGAAGAGTAGTAAACATGAGTGGCTGCCAAGATTTTAGAGCAAACCTGGAATTTACTAGCCAATGAGAGAGGCTAAGTAATCTAATGGGCCAACTTCTACTCAACCCTAGAGAGCACAACTTTCCATAGCTCCCAAGGGCAAGCTTGAAAGGCGAAGGGGATGCCCATAAAACAAAAGATTTGTGCCTTCCAAATCCACCTCTAGTTATAAGTTTGGAGCCACGTAGGAGTGGGGAACACTGATTGTCTGTAGCATAAAGTATTAAGACAATCAAGGGCAGCAGTGATAGATTCTTCTTCTTCCAAGAGAGTGAGAAAGGAATCATAAACAAAGTGGACATTGACAAGCTGCTCCTAGGAGTTTGGGAGAGAGATCCCTTTAACATGTTGTTGAGAGATAACATGGGCTGAAAGATAGCCAAAGCCTTCAACAACCAACACATACAAAGAAGGGGCAACATGGCACCCTTGGTGAATAGAATAAAAAAGACCAAAAATAGAAGACTGACAGCCATTAATGTTAATGCAAGTTGAAGCATAAAAAAAAGCATACAAATAGACTGAATGAAGGTGGGTCCAAAACCCAAGGTTTACAACATCGCAAGAATGAAAGGCCATTCAATGTGGTCATAAGCTTTGGAAATATCAATTTTAATGAACACCACTTTCTGGTTGGAGGGTTGGGCCCACTCCATGTCTTCCCAAACAACAATGATATTATCCAGAATAGACCTAGATTTAATGAAACCAGTTTGCTTAGGGTGCACAACCTGAGGTAAGAGATGGAGAATTTTCAGTGCCAGGGCTTTGGCAATGATTTTGTAGGAAACATTGAGAAGCGTGATGGGTGTCCAGTTGAAAATATCCTCCAGATCCCTAGGCTTAGGTATGAATTTTATATTGCCTTTATTTATTAAATTTCCTAAAGAGTTGGTTTGAAAGGCTTCAAGATAAACATGATGCAAATATCTCCCAATAAATTCCCAAAGAGCTTTGTAAAATTCACAAGGGAAGCCATCAATCCTAGGAGCCTTGTCATCGTCCCTAAAGGAAACAAATTCTTTGAGATCATCAATTGTTAACAATTGATCACAAAAATTAAGCTGGGCTGAAGAGAGCCTATGTGGCACAACAACAAGGCAGTCCTAAAGATCTTGTTGGTGCGCAGGCGTGGAGTCCTAACCAGTGAAAACCTGTTCATAATGGTACACAAAGGCCTGAAGAATGTTGGGTAGCTCAGAGAGCACCTGGTTACCATCTTTTATTTTTTTAATGCCTGGGGATGAGTGCCTAGCATGAAGAGCCAAAAAAAACTCTTTGGAGGCACAATCACCGACTTTAAGCCAATGAAGTCGAGCGCCTCTGGCAGTATAATTATCAGCCACATGCTTTCACTGCCTTAATTTTGCCACCCTGACTTGATGTGGCAGGGAGAAAGGATTGGCCACCAAATCCTCCATAGCAGCACACAAGTCGATAGGGGTGGCCTCATAAGATCGCCGATGAAAGATAGCCAATTGGTGCCCATAAATACATAAGAAACACATAGTACAATTGATGGTATCATTCCACCAAGCAATCTAGCCTATTTGACCAGTTGGTTTGCACTCCAAATTCCACACTCGGTGAATGTGGCCCAGGGTGGGCTTATCACAAAGTGAAGATGTGTTAAAAAACAATTGGGTCTTACACGTGTGGGGCTGATGAGACACTCATTCAATGCGAAAATGAATTGGGAAGTGATCAGAAAGAGTCACATCCACTAATGTCTTCATTGGCAAGGTAGAATTAGCAAAGGGAAAAAAAGATTGAGCTGAGATCATGGCATGATGAAGGCATTTAAAGACTATTAGAACAAGCCTTGTAGTTACACCAAGTGTGCTAGAGAGAATGAGAATGGTGGCAACCCATATTGGGATCAAAAATCCCCAATTTATTGCACATGTAAAACCATGCCTCCCTTTCGCTCAGAGCCCAATGGAAAGGCAAGGTGCCATCCTTGTCATATGCCATCTCCACCATATTAAAATCCCTAGAGAGCAACCAAGGGGCAATTGGCAAAGAATCAACAATCCAGCGCCAAAGCTAGCAGTGCTCCATGACATCTTTAGTAGCATAAACATTAATAATCCTGAAGGAATGATTCTCAATATTGAAAAAAAACCTAGACCACCTACTAGGAAGGATCAGCCCCATGTTCCACCACACAAGAATGAAATCATGGGGCCAAAAGAGTGGCAACTCCACCACAACCAGCCTCATGCAAACTGCAAAACATAGTACTAGATGGCTAAATAGAGCGACAAATCGAAGCAAGCAAAATACTAGAAATTTTAGCTTCTTGGAGACAAAGCACTTCAATCCCTGAGTATTTCTGAAAATTATTCCTAACAAAGTACTTCCTAGAGAGGTCAGTTACACCTCAAACATTCTATGAAATAAAATTCATGGATGAAAATCTTCCATACTTGCAAAATCCAGGTTCTCTTCAACCAAGGAAGAGAAGCTATTCTTCAAAAAATCTTGTAGAATAGAACCAATCTAAATAGGAGGAGAAAACCTCCATTTTGTAGGCACAAATTCTTCTTCTTTCGGTGGTGGAGATGGGCTGCGAGACCGTCATTGAGCTCTTGTTGCGGGAGGAATAGCTGGTTGAGCACACAACACAATTGTAGGCTGAGGCATAGCCTTGGACCTAGGTTGTACAAAAATAGAAGTAGCTCCTAAGGGAGGAACTGTCAAAGGGTAGTCCTTGATCTTGTAGTCGGCTGACTAGCATCGATAACATGTGTTGGGCAGATTGAAATATGTGACTTTCTAGGTGTGCCTAATAACACCAATTTGAATTTCTACAGACTCCTTTGATTCCTTGGATAAATCAACTTCCACACAAACACTCTTCTTTGGTTGGGTTTGGAAGAACCTATTAGGTTTGATACAAACAACCCTCCCCAAAGAGAAAGCAATATGGTTCAGGAAGGGCATGCATTGTAGAGGTAACTCGAGAAACTCAATCCAAACCGGGACACACATTTTAGTGTCATCTGAGACAGCAAAATCTCAGGTCCATGCCTAAAAAACCAAAAATGAGGACCTAACATACCAAGGCCCATGACCCAACTTATCTTGGACACGACTAACTTCCGCAAAGCAGAACAAAAGAACTCCTTTGGTAAAATTTTGGACCATATAAAGGCAAACCCCATGAGGGACCCAGGCCTTGCTGACCCATTCTTTCAACACAATTTCAGGGGGAGTCCTCCCAACAAAATAACCCACAAGGGTGTGTTGTTCGAGCCATTGGCATGTAGAATCAAAATTAGGTAAAGGTAAAACTACATCAGAAGGGGCATCAAAATGCTTACCTCGTGAAAGACTTTCGAAAAAAAAATTTGAGGACGTTTGTTCGGCGGGGGAGCCATTAAACTGAATCGATGAACCGCTAACACTAGCATGAACTATTGGGTTAGTACCGGTTGAAGGCATAATAAACCCCTAAAACAACAGTAAATGTGGCCGTACTCAATGAAGGAAAAAATTTCTTGCGCAGGAAGCACAGTATGACGCAAGAGGAGCCAATGATGACCTTAGAAAATAAAAAACCCTAGCAAAGCTCATACACCTCAACTATCCTAATGTAATCTCGAATTTCCCCTATTTGAGCCACAGTCAAAATTAAAATTTCACTATTTTCTAATGTTCAAATTCCAAATATTTAAGATATTTTAAATATTTTAAATAATTATAAATGGAAGAAAAGAGAAATTAGGAATTTTTTAAATTTTTTTACGATTTCTAAAGTTTAAACTTTATAATCTCTTTTATTCATGACAGTCTTGCTCGTAAGTTCGGAGCACAATAATGCTCCATCAATAGAGCTCACAGGGAAGCAAGAGAGATGATGAAGCTTGGAGCAGGAATTAGGGGGGACTAAAACAATATTTAATGGTTTTGTTTAAATAGTGGATGGCATTATGTTCTATTTTATTTGTTTTCCCACCACCTTGTGGCAATAAATGTTGTCAACAACAGAGACTTAGAGGAGTACAAGGAAAATGCTGAGAGTAGTGTTTCGGGTGATTTTGATCTGCAATTTTTATTGTAGTGAGGATTGGGAATTTCTTTCTCCATTGAGATGTCTCTAAATAGCTTCAAGTAGGATTTGAGCAAGATTCGTTGCAGAGTAGAATGTTGTTCACGTTTTTAGCCTTCCAGCTAGTGTTTGGAGGCTCTATTTGGCTCAAAATTGTTGCTCCATGGTCTAAAATCATTCCCACACCATTCCTAATGCTTGGAAATAGTTTTTTAGCATGTATGGGATGGATTTTGAATGCTAGCATTGCCAAAACTTCCCTTGCACTATGAAAAACGACCCCCAATTTGCTTATGGAGAAAATGTATCAAAATTGTTTGAGAAAAATCTGGAATGAAGGCAACCATCGTGTCGGGAGAAGGAGAAGCTGAAGATTGAATTATGTGAATAGAGTGCATGAGATTCTATTGTTGAGTTTTCTACACAAAAATGAGAACATTTGCAGCTTCAAATAGTGCCAAGCAACTAGGAAGCAATTATTTAGCGAAAACGAAGAAATCAATGACAAATATTGAAGGAGAAACATGGACACATCTCCATTATTCCCCATCGGCCTGAGTGTTTGTGTGATGATGTCATTGGTGTGCAGTGGGAGCACGGGGATAGGTTAAAAGTATATTTTGAAATTTTTAATTTCTTGGCTATATGAATAGTTCCTTGTGAGCCCTAATAATCTTTTGATGCCATGAAGAATTGCAATGAGTATGCGGGAATTTTCAAGAAAGACTTGGTGGGACCATGTAATATTTTTACTTTTAAAATGATTATCTAAGCATGTTTTTTAAAAGGAGGCTCTTCATTTTAAAATGTAATATTTTAATGAGGAGAAAAGTAAAAACACGGGTGAATAGATTTTATTAGTTTGATATCATTTTTAATTGTTAAGATAAATTTTCAAGTGCCAAGCATTTTTAAAATATAAAAATGCACAGGAAAGGTTACAACAGTGTAAATGGGCATGAGTGAATTTTGTATTAAAACCTCCATTATAAATTTTCCAAGAAGTAAAAGTAAAAATTGCAGCCAAGTTAGAAGGGGAAAAATACAAGAAGTTTTACGAGAGTTTCTTAGCTATAGAAAATTGACAAAGAGAAAGTGAGATATTTTCCAGAAAGGAAGAATATTTTCATTAAGTGAGGGGTGCTTGCATGAGAATGACAAGGGAATATTTTTCAGTTAGAGAAAATGGGGAAAAGTGCAGATCAGGGGGAATGTTTTTCACTTGTAGAGAGAGAGGATAGACGAAGGACATATGGAAAATGCAAATTAAATTTCAAGAAGACATGTGGAAAAATCAGATTAAATCTACAGCTCTTTCTTCTTCTATTTATTCTCCTTCTTTCTCTTCTGTATACGGTTCTGGAATTTTAATTTGCCAAGCATGTAAATAGGGTAGTGTTGAGTTGTAAGTTGCAAATTAGAAATGTTGTTACATTGGTTTTGTTTTATGAATAGGAGAATCAATGTCTGGAATTGCAATGTTATTGTCATGAAATTATCTCCACCTTTGTACACTTCTGGTTATATGAATTAAATACTTTGAGGAGGTTTTGATTCAACTTTACAGGTTTTCTATAAATTTATTGTTTGTTCACTGGTCTCTTTCAAGGAAAGAGTTAAATCTGTATGTTCAAACAATTATAATCTCAAGTCTTGTATTCAATACCATATAGTTTTTTTAATACCAAGGGTATTTGAAAGTTGTCTTCACAATGTTCTATATGATAGTAATGTTTATTCATGGGTCTCTTCCAGGGTAAGAATTAAAATCTTTTGAGTAAATGTTTATGGTTTTGGGTGCACAAATTGGATTTATAAGAAGATTTTGAATGACAATATAAGTGAATATGTTAATGTAAATCATTAACATCTTGAAATGCACTAATTTAGTTCCATTTTTTCATAATATTTCTACTATGGTTTCATGTTTGACTATGTGACTCAGGATTAGGCACTGGTTTATTAGAGGCTTGATGTCATTCTAGAAAAAAATCAAATTATAAAAGTCCTTATATACCCTATTCTTGTTAGGTGTGGCTTTTACATTACTTTTTATCTCAAGGATGAGTAGGTGATATTGAATTAGAATTAGGCCAATTCTAGGTTTGTATCATTTGCATTCTAATTAAATATGTTGAGAGCAATTTTATTAAATATAATACTCTACTGAAAAGTGTGGGAATCCATGAGTATTACCAAGGTCTACCCACCTAGATCTCGTAGATCCTGAACTGAAGGGGAAATTGCTTATTTCTTATTAAGTTGGCCAAGTCCAGTGTTGGGGTTGAGTATAAAGTTTGGCTATCTTTTAGATCCTAGAATTTTTCTGATTTGGGAACCAACAATGTCTATGCTACAATGTTTTCATAGAGCATGGAACTATCATCATTCCCTAAATACTCACTATAAGTGTGAATAAGGTATAAAGAAATAAAAGACTTCTTAATGAAACATTGTATCAAAGATCAAGCTAATAATCTATTGAAAGTGTCTCAATGTCTCCTATCTTCAAAGATTTATTAAGCTATTGTGCTCTCAGATTTAAATAACACTATTGCTATTAAAATGACAATCTAAAGAACGAAATGATGTTGATGAAATGATATGAAGCTAATATGATAATACTAGATGATAAAATAAACTAATATAGCATGAATTGACATGAAAATTGATAAATCCAGCTACATGAGGCATCCATGATTGTGATTCTAGAATGTTGGATGCTTGAATGTTGGATGCTTGGATGCTTGATGATTGATGCTTGAATTCCTATAGAGTAAGAGTGCATAAGCTTGATAATTTGGATCCTAGGCCTTGGTTGAATGCAACTTTATTTATATATTCCCTGGCTGTAGAAATGCATAGGGATGGAAAAGAGAGGCTTGGTTGAGAAGATTTTGGGGATTGTCTCTACCCATGAAAAAATTAGGCAAGAGAAGAGGAAGGATTGATGGAAGAGGATTGAGAGATAAATTTGCAATTTGTCTCCAATTATTCCTATGAAGTTTCAATCAACTAATTTTGACATGATTTTGACATAAATTAGACATAGGATATCTAGTTTGATTTGAGGAAATATAGAGGAATACTCCTTATGCCTTAATTTAAATATTTTTGATTTATTTAAATTAGCAAAAGAGGGATAAATAATTTAATAAAAAAAAACTATAGAAGTTGTTTATTAAATTAAACAGAAGAATATGGTAATTAATCAATAAAGTGTATGACCTTTATTTAATTAATTTTAGATTTGATGTGATAGAATAAAATAGGGAAATGATAATTAAATCAAATAAAGTATCTAATTTTGTTTATTTAATTAAGATTAGAAGAATTTAAATGTGATGTGAATGTGAACTATATAAATAAATATTTCTATTTATTCAAATAGTAGACAAAATTAGGATAATTAATTGAATAATTCATATTTAATTAATTGGATTCTCCAGACCAATTTTAGGTGTATACATTTTGCCCCTCTTTGAAGTGACGTGTTTATGCATTGCTTCAAAGAAAATTTTTCTACTACTACTAGTATCGAGCAAAAAAATTCAGTGTGCCCTAGACATGCCCCAGATATTGATTTTCAAATGATTGCCGATAATATGCCCCCTCAAGAGATAAATTAATGATTTGATGATTTTTTAGAATTTTTGAAATTCATGATGATTTGACAAAGATCTGATGAAGGAATAATTTATCTCCCGACATTGATGAAGAAAATATATAGCCCGTTTATAAATTTCAATTGATTCCATAGATAAAATTAATTAAAATAAAAGAAAACGCACCAAAATCCCTTTTCAAAAATCTATATAAAGTCCAAAAGGTCATTTTGAATCTCATTTGCACTTTTTAAAATTTAACACCTAGTGATAGAGATATTTCAGCCAGGTGGAGAAAGATACCTATCCCCTACCACACTCATCATTTTGATCATGTGCGACATCACCAGTGGACAACCACCTACGGACCTCCATTATGTACCCGCAATCCACCTCGCATTTTGAATTTTCTTGATTTTTGTGTATTTTTCATGCTTTAACATTTTTTCTTTAGTTTAGTGCATCAAAGTCACACAGTAGTGCTTTGCACTCTAGTGTAGCGCTTCCATAAAAAAATTTAGCGCTTTGAGATTTAGCGCTTGTGTTATTTTCTCTAGTGCTTTCATTTGATAATTTAGCGCTTAGATAATTAAATTTAGTGCTTCGACACTGGATCTTAGCACCTAGAATTTTCTAGCGCTTTGATTTGGTAAATTGGTGCATGCATGGTCTATTATAGCACTTTGATTAAAGTGATGCTTTGACGAACTGTTTTAGTGCATCGATGTGGTAAAACAACACTTTGGGTAAAGTAGCACTTTAAATGCCTATTATAGCACATCGAAGTGCTGAAATAGCACTTCAGGTAAAGTAGCGCTTTGGATGCCTATTTTAGAGCATCTGATTGATAAAGTAGCACTTTTGAATTTTAGTGCTTTGGATACCTGTTTTAGCACATCCATGTCAGAATTGCAGATTTTGACATAGTTAACCTTGATTTCATCGATTTCGATCATGACCATTTTTTGGTTTGGTATGATTTTATTATCCAAATTTCCTAATGACTAATTTTGATGATTTAATAAGACTTACTCTCATGATAGGTGTGAAATAATCCCATTTGTGATAATCCTCATGATAGGTGAGGAATGATTCATATCTGAGAAACCCAATGATAGGCGAGATTAGATAATGTTTGTGATGAACCTCATGATAGGTGAGGTTTGTTGATGTTGTTCATGAATTTTGATAAAAAATACATACCAAAATTTGATTGGATCTTATAGTAGATTGACTTTTGATTCTTCACATAGTGCACTGATTTTAAACTTTTTATGATGATATGAGGATCTAGGTACTCTCTGGATACGAAAGTGGTTTCCTTGGACCACCGATTTGATTCCTCATCTGACTCTAGATGAGATTCAGATCATAGGTTGAAGTGTCCTTACCAGTCTACTTGATATGCCCAAGATTAGGATTAATTAGGGTCTCCTTACTGCTTTGGTTGAGCGGTGGCATAGTGACCATAACACTTTCCATCTACCCATCAGTGAGATGACGTTCACACCAAAGGATGTGTGGTGGATATTGTAGATTCCATTTATGGGAGAGATTGTTGTATATGATTCACATGAGGCTGGTGGGAGAGATTTTCTCCATAGAGTCTTTCAAGATCAACACATTCCCAAACTGAGTGTTTGATGATGGACGATAGCTGATGCATATGCTTCACTACCAGTAGTATTAGTTGGATTCATTAGAGGTTTTCCTTTGTCCTGATCGTAGGTGAAAGGGATTCTCTGTGGGTTGGGGTTGGATTTTGGAGAGCATGGTTGTGCATGGGATAAGATATGCATGGGGGATGTGTAAGCTAGCACATCTCTACCACGATTTACATTCATTGTTATACTTGGGATCACATAGCTTATCAGTAGGGATGACACTTTTATAGGTGTGGGCATGGGAGAATTTTTCCATTGCTTGACCATTTCTAGTTCTTGATAGACCTATAGGAAGACCATATGTTTTTAGGTATAGAGGTAGACTTATTTAGGCTCAAATGGGTAAGTTAGAGAATTGGAGATGAGTTTTGGATGACACAAAGACAATTGTCTAGTAGTCAGATCTAGACCATGAGCAGTGGGATGAGGATGAAACAGTGCTTGGGTATCTATAAGACTCTATGTACCTAATTGGAAGGACCCCATTTGTGTTGGAGAGATTTCTATTGCGGTGGCTATATAGGAAGTATGGCATTGTATAGTGCATTCCTCTGGGGGTAGCCCATTATGCTTGACAATAGAGTGATGTAGCTAATTGGAGGCCATGCCTGCCATATGAGACATTAGTAGAGGGGTATAGGACTCTGCAACCATTTTCCTAGGATATGCATAGAGATATTGCAGAGGTAACCATGATAGAGGAGTACACAACATTTTTGTCTTTATCTCCGCATCCTCATATTATTATTCCTGATGAGCCAACACCATTACCCATGGAAGATGATGTTGTCGAGGGTTCTAAGGATAGTGGGGATGATACTCAGTCATGGAGTAGTACTGAGAGTGGCAGTGATGATAGCAATAGTGATGATAGTGATGGTGGTGGTGGAGGTGGTAGAGGGGCTGGTCTAGTCAGTGTTGGACCATCATCGAGTATGCCTCGCAAGAGGCAAGCAGTGGAGGTGCCATCGGTCGATCATCAGAGGTAGATTTCTAGTCCACAAACATAGGTATAGACTCTTCAAGGATAATTGGTATAGGAACAAGTTTTGCTAGTACAGATGCAGACTCAGATGCACACTCAGGAGTAGGCTCATGCCTAGGCATTAGCATAGGTACAAGGATAGTTGGCAGCTATTTAGACTTATGTGGATACCTTGGCAGCTAAGTGATATAGTGCTAGATAGATTGTCAATAAGGCACAAGAGACGGTCGAGACACTACAAAGAGTAGCCGATGGTACTTCGGTTGAAGATTATATGAGAGAGGTTATGCGGACTGGCCAAGAGGCATAGTTTTACTGGGGTAGATATCATGATGTAGTGCCTATCAATCGAAGAGTCAGCTATACCCCACCGAGATCTGGTCGGACACATACCCAGATAGTTAGCAAGGGTGTGACATAGCCTCCACGAGGAGATCCCAGAGATCCTAGTCCTTTTGGGGGTGGTGGTGGTACAGGTCCTATTGTGCCTGATCATTCTGGTAGCAGTAGATCGTAGATGTCATTTTGTGATTTCAAGACATTATTTTTGAGATATGATGTATACTTTGAGTCAACTTATATTTGACGATGTACCTTTTCTTATTTCAGACTTCATTGTATACTTATCATTGATGATATATATGATATGCAGTGATTTCTATTTATGATGGTTTATAATTCTATGATGGATGTATTTATTTTATGTGATGATTCTAGATGAATGCATATGCAGATTATATGATGTATGAATGTTATGATGTGTTAAATGATGATTTGAGATGTATGGATGTATGGATAATAATATTGATTTATTATGTATTATAATGGATGTATGGATATGTTACGTTAAATGATGACCTATAATGTTTTCCTTTATGATATGATGAAATGTATAAATGGTAAATGCTTTTTATTTTAAATGTGATGTTGATAAAAAAATGATGATTTTGTGATGGACAATAATGGATGGATGGTGTAAATTTTGTGATACAATTCATGGATGACAAATTATGTATAGGTTAAAAATTAATTATATGCATATGATAATAATGTAATGAATGATATGATGTGAAGAAAATGATGTATTTATTTAAATGATATGATGTTGATGGACAATAATGTAATGAATGATTAACATGATGTATTTATTTATGATATGATGTGGAAGAAAATGGTATGACAAATGTATAATTATTTAAAGTTAAATGCATGAATGATGAGATGATGCTCCTATATATTTTTGATGATTTTTGGTTTAATGTCAAGTATACTCAATCATATTTGTAGAAAAGATAATCACTAATTTGAATCCCTTATACAAAAGTCACTCTTAAGATGTAGAATTTGTTATCAATGTAATCTAATTTTATCATGCAACTATATGTAGACCATTGTCATTTTTACAGTACTTTTGTGCTTGGTATCATCATAGATATTTTTAGGATGTTGAAAGTGAGTACAAGCATTAATGGCATATGTTGACCAATGATGACCTGAGAACTACTTTCATGATTTTTGGTATTGCAAGTGAATAAAAGAATCTAGGTATAATTGTACTGAGATGAATTGAGAATTCATTGTGTAAATAGGCAGAGATTAACCCTTTCAATGTGTGAATTTTGAATGTCATCGGTGATACATTTGCATAGCACATCTCCCAATAGTTAACACATTTATATGATTAATTTATAGACAATAGGAATAAAAATATCATTCTTCTTCCTTCTTTCTCTAGTTCATTTACATCATTGAGTTACTCCAAATAAAATTAATTGAAATAAAAGAAAACCCACCAAAATCCCTTTTCAAAAATATTTATAAAGTCCAAAAGCTCATTTTCAATCTCATTTGCACTTTGTGACTTTTAAGACCTAGTGATAGAGATATTTCAGCCAGCTGGAGCAATATGCCTATCCCCTACCACACTAATTTTTTTGAGTGCATGTGATGTCACCAGCAGTCGTCTACCTACGGACCTCCGGTATGTACCTATAATCCACCTCACATTTTGAATTTCTCGATTTTCATGTATTTTTCATGCTTTAACATTTTTTCCTTAGTTTAGCACATCAAAGTCGCGTTGCAGTGCTTTGCACTCCGGTGTAGTGCTTCCATAAACTATTTTAGCACTTGCATTATTTTCTCTACCTCTTTCATTTGATAGTTTAGCACTTTCATGATTTAGCGCTTAGATAATTAAATTTAGCACTTTGACACTAGATCTTAGAGCCTAGAATGTTCTGGCACTTTGATGTGGTAAATTGGTGCATGCACGGTCTGTTATAATTCTTTGATTAAAGTGACACTTTGATGAACTATTTTAGTGCATTGTGTGGTAAAACAATGCTTTGGGTAAAGTAGCGCTTTGGATGTTTGTTATAGCGCATCAAAGTGCCGAAATAGTGCTTCAGGTAAAGTAGCGATTTGGATGCCTATTTTAGTGCATCTGATTGATCAAGTACCACTTTTGAAATTTAGCTCTTTGGATATCTGTTTTAGTGCATCCATGTTAGAATTGCAGATTTTGACATAGTTAACCTTGATTTCATCAATTATGATCATGTCCATTCTTTAGTTTGGTATGATTTGATTATCCAAATTCCATAATGACTGATTTTTGTGATTTAATAAGACTTACTCTCATGATAGGTGAGAAATAATCCTATTTGTGATAATCCTCATGATAGGTGAGGAATGATTCATATCTGATAAACCTCATGATAGGAAAAATTAGATAATGTTTGTGATGAACCTCATAATAGGTGAGGTTTGTTGATGTTGTTCATGAATTTTGATCAAAAATTCATACCAAAGTTTGATTGGATCTGATAGTAGATTGACTTTTGATTCTTGACATAGTGCACTGATTTTAAAATTTTTATGATGATAGGAGGATTTGGGTACTCTCTAGATGCAAGAGTAGTTTCCTTAGACGATCGATTTGATTCCTCATTTTTCTCTGGATGAGATTCAAATCATAGATCGATGTGGCCTTACCAGTCTACTTGATATGCTCTAGATTAGGATTAATCGGGGTCTCCTTATTGCTTTGGCCAAGAGGTGGCACAGTGACCATAACACTTTCCATATACCAACCAGTGAGATGACTGTCACACCCGAGGATGTGTGGCAAATACTACAGATTCCATTTATGGGAGAGATTGTTGTATATGATTCACATGAGGCTAGTGGGAGAGATTCATTCAGTAGAGTCTTTTAAGATTAGCATATTACTGCATCGAGTGTCTGATGGTAGACAATAGCTGATGCATATGATTCACTACCAACAGTAATAGTTGGATTCATTAGAGGTTTCCTTTTTCCTGATCGCAAGTCAAAGGGATTCTTCATGGGTTGAGGCTAGATTTTGGAGAGCATGGTTGTGCATGGGATAAGATATGCATGGGGGATGTGTATGCTATCACATCACTACCATGATTTACATTTAGTGGTATACTTGGGAGCACGCAGCTTATCAGCAGGGATGACACTTTTACAGGTGTGGCCATGGGAACATTTTTCCATTGCTCGACCATTTCCAGTTCTTGACTGACCTGTAGGCATAATTTATGTTTTTAGGTACAAAGGTAGACTTACCTAGGCTCGGATGGGTAAGTTAGAGCATTGGATATGAGTTTGGAATGACACGGAGAGTGTTGTCTGGTGGTTGTATCTGGACTATGAGCAATGGGATGAGGATGATGTAGTGCTTAGGTATCTATTTGATTCTATGTACCTGATTGGAAGGACCTCGTTTGTGTTGGAGAGATTTCTATTGTGGAGGGTGTATAGGTAGAATGGAATTGTATAGTGCATGCCTCAGGGGGTAGTCCATTATGCTCGGTGATAGAGTGATGTAGCTGATTGGGGCCCATGACTAGTATATGAGACACTAGTAGAGGGGTACAAGACTCTGCAGCCATCTTCCTGGGATGTGCACAGAGATATTGCAAAGGCACCCATGATAGAGGAGTATGTAGCATTTTTGGCATTATCTCCACATCCTTATATTACCATTCCTGATGAGCTAGCATCATTACCCATGGAGGATGATGTTGTCAAGGGTTCTGAGGTTTGTGGGGATGATACTCAATCAGGAAGCAGTATTGAGAGTGGCAATGATGACAACATCAATGATGATAGTGATGGTGGTGGTGGAGGTGGTAGAGGGGTTGGTCCAGTCAGTTTTGGACCATCATCGAGCATGGCTCACAAGAGGCAAGTAGTGGCAGTGTCATCGGTCAATCATCAAAGGCAGATTGTTAGTCTACAAACATAGGTATAGACCTTGCAGGGATAGTTGGTACAGATGTAGACTTAGATGCAAACTCAGGCATAGAATCATGCATAGGCATTAGCATAGGTACCGGGATAGTTGGCAGCTATTCAAACTCAGCTTGATATCTTGGTAGTTGAGGGAGATAGTACTAGACAGATTGTAGCCGATGGTACTTCGGTTGCAGATTATATGAGAGAGGTTTTGCAGGCTGGCTGAGAGGAAAATTTTTACCAGGGTAGATATCATGATGCAGTGTCTGCTAATCATAGAGCCATCTATGCCCCATCAAGATCTGATCGGACACATACAAGAACAGTCAATGAGGGTGTGACACAACCTCCATGAGGAGATCCCAAAGATCCTGGTCCTTCTGGGGGTGGTGAAGGTACAAGTCCTGTTGGGCCTGTTCATTCTGGTAACATCATATCTTAGATGCCATTGTGTGATTTCGAGACATTACTTTTGAGATATGATGTATACTTCGAGTTAGCTTATTTTTAACAATGTATCTTCTCTTATTTCAGACTTCATTGTATACTTGACATTGATGATATATATGATATGCATTGATTTCTATTTATGATGGTTTATGATTCTATGATGGATGTATTTATTTTATGTGTTGATATACCATGTGATGAATTCTATTATTTCATGTGATGATTCTAGATGAATGCATATACAGAATATATGATGTATGGATGTTATGAACAATAATGTATGATGCTATAAATGATGATCTATGATGTATGGATGTTGTGATGTGCTAAATGATGATTTGAGATGTATGGATGTATGAATAATAATATTGATTTAAGATGTATTATAATGGATGTATGGATATGTGATGTTAAATGATGACCTACAATATTTTCCTTTATGATATGATGAAATGTATGAATGGTAAATGCTTTTTATTTTAAATGTGATGTTGATAAAAAAATGATGATTTTGTGATGGACGATAATGGATGGATGGTGTAAATTTGGTGATACAATCTATGGATGGAAAATGTTGTATGGGTTAAAAATTGATCATATGCATATGATAATAATGTAATGAATGATATGATGTGATAAAAATTATGTATTTATTTAAATGATATGATGTTGATGGATGATAATATAATGAATGATGAAAATGATGTATTTATTTATGATATGATGTGGAAGAAAATGGTATGATAAATTTATAATTATTTAACGTTAAATGCATGGATGATGAGATGATGCTCCTAGATGTTTTTGATGATTTTTGGTTTAATGTCAAGTATACTCAATTATATTTGTAGAAAAGATAATCACTAATTTGAATCCCTTATGCAACAATCACTCTACAGATGTAGAATTCATTATGAATGCAATCTAATTTTATCATGCAAATATATGTAGACCATTGTCATTTTAACAATACTTTTGTGCTTGGTATCATCATAGAGCTTTTTAGGATTTTGAAAGTGAGTACAAGCGTTAATGGCATATGTTAGACCAATGACGACTTGAGTACTACTTTCATGATTTTTGATATTGCAAGTGAACACAAGCGTCTAGGTATAATTGAACTGAGATGGCCTAAGCATTCATTACATAAATAGGAAGAGATTAACCATCTCAATGTGTGAATTTTGAATGTCATCGGTGATACATTTATATAGCACATCTCCCGATAATTCACACATTTATATGATTAATTTACAGACAACAAAAAATAAAAATATCATTCTTCTTCCTTTTTTCTCTAGTTCATTTACATCATTGAGTTACCCCAAATAAATGATAATAATTAATAAAAAAAAATAATTAATCCACCTTTTACTTAAAGTGTTTCAATCATTATTCAGATTAGATCATCCATCCTGATTTTGTGATATTTTTGGATTTTCTAAGATTTTAACCAAAGACCTAACTTACTAACCTATCCTAGGAGTCTTGGGAGCTGATCAAAGATTAACCTTTCCTACATTACACATGCAGAGACCACGTAGTTAGATAGGGGTAGACTCATGATTTTGGTTTTCCTGTTCTAGACTAAATTTTTGACTTTTTTTTTGGAATTTTATGATATGATATAGATAGTTGATGCTTTTCCAATGGTGATTGATGATGCGCTATAATCATTGTGTTTTTTTTTCTTGTTGTACTGTTGTCTTCCCATTTGGTGAGACCGATGTTCTCATTGCCCCCAGTGATATCTAGATGTTGCCCCCAAGCTAGAATGAGACATGACCATGTGACATGATTTGATAATGGATGCAATGATGGAAAGAATAATGATATGATATAAAATGGTAATGATCAAAATAGATGGGAAAGCTGGTTTAGAATCACATACAATGCGTTTTTCAAGATTTTGACCATATGTTTTGATTATTCTCTTTGTTTTGTATATTTTTCTTTTTCCCATTTTTCTCTTTTTGTATTTTCTATATTTTTATTGCCAAGAGGCCTATTTGCCAGGTTTTCATCTAGGAAACCCTTTTTCAAAAGTTTGACCCATGCACTAGGAAATCAGGTGTAGAAATTTTTGAGATGGATACTATTGATAGTTTCATCAAACAAATCGCCTTCTGATGTTGACAGTTGATAGGCCCCTGATTCCCATACTAATATGATGACAAAAGGACCTAGCCAGTTAACCTCAAATTTCTCTTTATTTTCCCTATCTTGTTGATTTCTCGAGTTTTCTTTTAGAACAAAATCACCAACCTAAAAAAACCTAGGCTTTACCCTATGATTGTAACTCCTTGATATTCGTTGTTGATATGCTATGAGATGGTTAACAACTTGTTGACAATGGTCATCCAACAATTCTAGTTCTTGCAGTCTGGATACCTTATAGTCCTCATCTGAAATGATTCCTCTGAGTGATACACGAAGTGATGTAATCTCTAATTCAATAGGTAGTATGGCCTCTAATCCATATACTAAGGCATATGGTGTAGCTTGTGTTGGTGTTATGATACTAGTTTTGTAGGCCCACAGTGTAGAACTGAGTTGAACATGCCAATCACGTCCAACATTGTTTACCATCTTCTTCAGGATTTTTAGAATTGTTTTGTTGGATGCCTCTGCTTGGCCATTTCCTTGAGGATAGTATGGTGTTGAGAAATGATGTTGCATATGGAAATTTTCACACAATTCTTGAACATCTTGGTATTTGAAAGGTCGTCCATTATGAGTGATAATAGATTGTGGAATGCCATACCGACATATTATGTAATTCAAGATGAATGACGAGATCTGCTTCCCTGTGATCATTGTAAGAGGCACTGCTTCTATCCATTTTGTGAAGTATTTTTTAGCTATTAGTATGAACTTGTGTCCATTGGATGAAGAGGGATTTATCTTTCCTACCAGATCTAGGTCCCATTGACAAAAGGGCCATGTTGATGTGAAGGGATGCATTTCTTATGTTGGTGCATGAATCAAATTACTATGAATCTAGCACTTTTGAAGGGATGCATTTCTTCGCTAGTGTTATTCCACTTGAATGAGTGCCAAAAATACCTTCATGAACTTCATGTAAGGTCATCTCAGATTCTTCATGTTCCAAACATCATAGTAAGGTACCATGAAGACCTCAACGATAAAGGATGTCAGTGATTAAGGTATGTCAGGAGGATTGGTGGATAAAATTACATTTTTGGTTCCTGGAAAGATCAGGAGGGAGGCTATTGTCTTTCAGGTAAGCATATATTTTTTCATAGATGGAGGTTTCAAAGGTCTCTAGATGGCATATGGTATTGGATTCCGAACTATTATAAGGACATGGTACTTTTTCTACCATAAACTCATAACAACCTCCTTTTCTGGAAATTGTAAGAGTGAAGCAATTGTGGTGATAACATCCACAACTTCGTTCTCCACCCTTGGAATTTGATCAAATTTGATGTTGACCAAAAATATCTTTAGATCATCTATTTTCTGCTTATAGGGCATCAAATTTTCATCCTTGGTCTAATACTCATCATTTACTTGATAAATGACTAGTTGAGAGTCCCCATATACTTGTAGGTCTGTAATCCTCCATTCAATTGCTATCTTGGCCCCAATGATCAATGCTTCATATTCCACTAAATTATTTGTACATTGAAACGTCAGTCTATATGATTTTGGAATGTTGTTTCCTTGGGGGCTGATGAAAAAAATCCCTTCTCTAGATCCTCGTTGTGTGTATGATCGATCAAAATATAATATCCATTGTTGTGGCATCACTGTTAGAATTTCCGCATCTGGAAACTCCATTGTCATAGGGCGATCTTCTGGTAAAGGAGCCTCAACCAATTGTTTGGTGATTGCTTAACCCTTGATGTCTTTTCTTTCCACATATTGAATATCAAATTCACTTAATAGCATGACCCACTTTGCCAGTCTACTTGTTATGGAAGCTTTACTGAGTAAATATTTTAAGTGGTCAATCTTTCCTATTAGCCTGATTATATGGGTTAGCATATAATGTCTTAGCTATTGAGTAGCAAACACCACCACTAAGCATGATTTCTCTATGAAAGTGTAGTTTATTTCATAGCCATTGGATGTTCTACTAATATAGTAGATGGTGTGTTCCTTTCCTTCATAATCCTCATGTGCCAATAATGCTCCTAATGAGATATCTATTGTTGAAAAAAATAGTATTAGAGGTCTTCCTTCCATTGGCAGCATGAGAATAGGCGGTGACATCAAATATTATTTTATTTGATCGAATGTTGTCTCACACCCATTATCCCATTTAAAAACAATATTTTTATGGAAAAGCTGATTAAATGGATGAATTTTATCTGCTAGCTAGGAGATAAATCTCTTGATTTATTGGAGCCTTCCTTGTAGTGATCTGAGTTGGCTGATATTTCTGGGAGGTGACATTTCCATTATTGCCTTGACTTTCATTGGATCCACTTCAATGCCCTTTTATGAGATAATGTACCCCAATAGTTTTGTTGATGTGACCCCAAAGACACATTTCTTGGGGTTTAGCCTGACATTAAATTTCTCTAGCCATGTGAAGATTTTTCTTAGGATATGTAGATGTCCTTCCCTTGTACAATATTTTTCCAGAATATCATCTACATAATCCTCCATGAAGGTGTCCATCATATCATGAAATATTGTTGTCATTGCTCTTTGATAGGTGGCTCCTGCATTTTTCAAATCAAATGGCATGAAATTCTAGTAGGAGGTTCCCCATGGACATGTAAATGTCCTCTTCTTGATCTTCTGGAGCTTTTTTAATTTGATTATATCCATAAAAACTATCCATGATTGACAACATGGCATGCCTTGTCGTCAAGTCCACAATGATGTCTATATTTTGTAATAGTAAATCATCTTTTGGGCATGATTTATTCAAGTCTCTAAAATCTGTACATATCCTAATGCTATTGTCCAGATTTGAGATATGTACAATGTTCGATATCCACTTAGTGTAGTGAATAGACCTTATGAATCCGACATCCAACAATTTCTTTAACTTAGTCTTTACCATTAATGTGATATGAGGATGATTTTTTCTTAATTTTTGCTTCATAGGCTTGATTCTTGTAGGCAAAGACAAATAATGCACGAGTAGATTTGGATCCGAGCCTAGCATATCATAATATGACCAAGAAAAGTTAATTCTTCTTTCCTTAAAGAAATTTATGAATTCTGGTCTCTCTTGATCTGTCATGGATTCTACCAGATGTACGATTTTTTCTTTTTCCTCAGTGCTTATATTTATAGATTGTGTGTGTTCTACCAAAACTGATCACCGCTCATGATAATGTTCCAAAAGAGTGTCAAATATCCCATATTTTCATGCCTTAGAGAGGTTTTCACCATTAGATGCATTCTTTATTTTTTCTTTTTCCACATCTAATGTTGCCATAGAATGGTTTTCACCATTAGATCTATTATCCTTATTTTTACTTTTGCAACTGGAAGATTTGACACCATCATGCTGAGTTATGTTTTTATGAGTATTACAGATAGAACTCATACTAGGTTCATCATGACATAAAAAATTTACGATGGCATCATCATTTGCAAATATGGGTACAGTCAGATGTTCGACAGGTTCCCAATCAATAAGTTCAAAATTGATTAATGGCATGACATCATCAGATTGATTTAGGCTGATGGAGTTAAGGGCTAGGAAAAAATTTCTTCATAGTTGTTATTTGGGATATCGAGATCAATGATGTACCCTTCTTTAAGATCGTCTAGTTCACTTGATGTCTATTCATCCCCACTTGAGTCATCAATATTTAATGATCTTGGTACAAATGGTCTAGGCCCAGAGCTTTGTCCCTCCTCACGCGTAGGTGCATATTATTGTATTACATCGATTTGAATATCGGTGTAAGATAAATTGGAACACAGATTCCACTCATATTCATTTGAATCTATTTTAGAGCTATCTCTAACCTGAAGGATTTTTTCTACAACCTGCCTTCTCATCTCCTATTTTTGTTCTTCGTAGTATCCCAGTCTTGTCTTCTCTTTTGAATGGAGAGTGAGGGGCTGAATAGGTTCAACTATGCCTTCCTTTCTTTTTCTGACAGGTCCTTGTTCCTCATAACCCATTTTTTCTAGGATATCTTTCCCTTTGCCATATTTATCTACATTTATATTGACATTCTTGATACTACTATTTGATTTCGATGGTTCTCATCTTTGTATAACAAATCAAAGATTTCTTTGTTGTTTGATTTGCCCTCTATGGTACCAGATTTTACAAACCTTTCTTCTAGAATTGTGACGGGTAGTGATGTTTGATGTTTGATCATGGATGGTTGGCCATATGTCTTTGGAGATGGCATTAACAATGAAATATTAAGCAATTTCTCCATAGAATATTGCCCCATTCCCTTGTTTGTCAACTAGACTTGCTCTTGAGATTTTTGTGATAAAGAAGTTTCAGGATCTAAATTATCTTTTAATTGAGTGTCAACACGATTTGTATATTTTTCTTTATCCGTCTTCTCTACCCATTTGGTGATGATATTTGGACGTTTGTCTTCATTTGATGACTTTGAACTGGACGCTTCCTGATTGTGAGGCACAAAGGTATCTTGAGAAATTCTAAGTGTGTCACAATGTTGAGGATGATTATAATCGATAGATATAGTCACCTCCTGTCCATTTCCTACGAATTTTAAGAATTGGTGATATGTGGAAGGTACTGCCAGCATTTCATGGATCCATGGGTGTCCTAAGAGTATGTTGTAAGTCAACTCTTTTTCCAATACTTGGGATGCTATGTGTTTCATCATTGGTCCCACTTGAATGGGTAACACAATTAGTCCCTTTAAAGATCTCTCTTCCTCATCATATGCTTTTATGGTCATTTTCCTTCGAGCATCAATAACATCATTGAAATAACCTAGTGCATGGATTAACTCTAGAGTGCAAATGTTCAAACCAGCTCCCCCATCTATTAAGACTCTTTTGACATGATGATTGTTGATCAAGACCTTGATATGGAGTGTGGTGTTATTGGGATGGTTGAGTGACACATCATCTTGTTCAAAGAATGATAGAAAATGTTGGGTAGTCAAACTCCCCACCATAGCTTGGAATTTCCAAACATCTAGATATTTCAGTACTATAGTGGCAACTAGTGCTTGATCTAGAACCTCCTTATGTGATGGAGATAATTTGAGGAGTTCTAGTATTGATATTTGTGCTATAATTTTTTGAAGTTGATCAACAATGTTGTAATAAGATGGAGGTGGATATGCATTCTTAGACCCAACTCCCTTTAACACTACCTTGGATTTCCCCTTTGTCATTACAATTGCTAGTTGATAGTCTTATTATTCTTTGATTTTAATAATGTTTATTTAATTTTCAGGGACTTGTATGCTTGGGAGAAAATCCAAAGGCGCAGTGTCATTGATTTTGTGTTCGTTCATGTTATGACCAATGGTATGATCACTCTCTACTCTGGTAAGAAAAAGAATCATTTTATAGTAGATATGATTGATACTCTTACCTTTGTTGTTCATAGAAGATGATGCTCCTTTGTCATAGTTTGGTAAAGGGTCCTTGAAGGTTGAATGATCATTATTGTTTTGGGGTCCCTCTATATACACCTTGTTATTGTCAATTAGATCTTGAACTGCGTATTTTAAATCCATGCAATAATTAGTTTTGTACCCTTTATTGTTGTGGAAGTTGCAGTAATCTGAGTCACTCCACCATGGTGATTTGACCTTTGGATCCCAAAATCATGCTTCCCACATAGTGATAAGACCACTGGTGACTAGTTCTTTCATCACTAATTCCAATGTTTATCCTAAAGGTGTGAACCTACACCAGTTTGATGGTTTTTGGTATGATTGTGGTTTTGTGATTTCTTCATTCTGAATGAAATTTTACTTGATGATTTGATCTTTTTTTTAATTTATTTTTGAAGTAGATGTTGTCAATTTGAAAACTGGTTTGGCATTTTGTAAATCACTTGTCATTTCATTAGTAGTTGTATTTCAGTTCTTTTTCCAAAATTTTGGTTTATCACTGTTGGGGTACTAATTTGAGGAGTTTGTGTTATTTGATTTGTCATTAAAATGTTTAATAACCCCTCTTTTGACTAGCGCTTCTTCAATCTTAAGGCCATTTTCTATCACTTTTTCAAATGGAGGAGGACATTGTAATTCAAGTCTATAACTCATCTCCTCTATCAAGTTGTTGATGAACAAATCCATTTTCTCTTCCTCAGGAATGGATCAAGGATATCTAGCAAACAATCATTGCCATCTTTGTAGAAAGGAAAAGAATGTATCCCCTTTGTTTTATTTGAGGTTATATAGATCCTTTATCGTGACATCATGTTGGATGTTAAAAGAATACTGAGAGATGAACCTGTTGACAAGTTCTTCAAAAGTCCTTATTCCTAGTTGTAATTTTGAAAACCATTCCTTACATGAACTTCCCAAGCTTCTTGGGAATAATCTCATCAGAATAGTTTCCTCTTGGAAAAAATCTAGGCTCATGGTTTTAAATTCATGGATATGATCGATCGGATCTAATCTTCCATTGTATTTGTCATACCTGGGGAATTCATAGTGTCGAGGAAAAGGTATCATATCGATTTTTGAGTTGAAAGGATAAGGAAAAATTTCTTGTACTGCATACCATTTGGTGTTCCCTTTTGTCATGTCTTGTATTTATTGTTGTAATATTTGCATTTGGGATGTTAAGGCAACAACTGGATCTATACCTTTTGTGGGTAATGGTATTTTTGTTTCACTTGTTCTGGGTGCTTCTCTTAGGCAATTTACGTCAAAGTCTTTGGGAAGCTTAGCACCTGATTCAACCAACATTAAGAGGTATTTCTCCATGTCTCGTTCTAAGATCTTTTCGATGAATTTATAGAATTTTGGATCTTGTTGGGCTGTTTGTATGTCTTATGGAGTTATTTCATTTTTGTCACTTTGATGTAGACTATTCCAAGGATTTTCTTCTACCATTATATTTGATGTTTCAAGTTCCTTTTCTAAGAGCTTCTAGTTTTGCAACCTAGTGAAGATTGGAATTCAAGTGTTTTGTTCTTTCTTTGAAAATTTGATCTTCTATGTTGGAAAATGTCAAGAGAAATTTTTAAGAAAGTCAAATAAGATGATATATCTTATTGATAAGACTAGGTTTAAAATTTGATTACTATGCTTTGTTTCGTGATGATAGGATGATAATATTCTGATGATGAAACTTTACCATAATAATCGAGATTGTGTTTTGATTTGACACTTTATGATTTGTGAGATTTGTTTTTCAGTTGAAAAGATTGGAAACTTGGATGGACCTATCTCATTTTGGTTTCTAGATAGTGTTTCTAATAAAAAGGTACTTCTATTTTGATAAAATCCATGTGTGATTGACAGACAAACTGACTGATATGATTTGGAACTCTCTATTTTGAAAGCGCTAAAATAGGTGATGGAAGCGCTATTTCTCCAAAGCACTAGAACAAAGTTTAAAAGTGCTAATATAGGTGATGGAAGCGCTATCTTAATGGATGTACTAAAACAGTGCTTGAAAGTGCTAAAATAGATGATGAAAGTGCTAAAATAGTGCCCAAAAGCGTTGAAACAAATGATGAAAGCACTATTTGATGGAAGCGCTAGAATAGTGCCCAAGAGCACTAAAATAGATGATGAAAGTGCTATTTGATGGAAGGACTAGAACAAAGTCCCGAAGTGCTAAAATAAAATTCCAGAGTGCTAAAATAGAGGGTTGATGCTCAAGACTCTTTATTGCAAAATTTGACATGGCCTTGTGGCATATTCTATCATTGGTTGTGGGATGTAGGACTGATGTATGTGTTGAATACGATTGTGATATTGTGTGAGGGCTCTCCTTTGGAATAAAGCTCGTGAATAAAGAGGTTCTACAATGTAATCAAGAGTATGATGTCTAGAAAAGTTGTGATACCTATGAATGAAAGTTCTATGTTGTAATAAGATCTTTCAACTTTGATATAAAAAATGTCTTTTTCTCAAAATATTTTGATAATCAAGTGGCCTCTTGGGTTTTTTGATTTTGATGGTTTTCTTGACAAACTTGGTTGATTTCCACTCTCGAATCATGAATTTTCTAATCCTGATTTGACTTGCAGTTTTCTAGATGATCTTTTTATCTGATTTTTTATGTATTTGTAAAAACACAACAAGAAAATTGTAGAATAATTGTTTTAATCTGAACAAATAGTGTATATTCAAGAACCACGAATGGTCCTTATTGATTTTCACAGGTTTTCTTTGACAAATGTACACAATTTAGATAGACTCATTCTTAAGGTTAAATAGGTCATTGTTATACTCAACAACCCACTTCTTAAATTTGCATTGTTGCACACAGTCGTGTCACCCCTAGAGGGTACTCGTGTTTTTTTCATTTCTAGGTTCGTACTCAGAGTTGGATTTCTCATCCTTTGAGAAAATGGTCCTTGGAGATTATACGGTGAGTGTCTTGGGGGCATATTCTTCCCTCTCCTTGCACCGTGAGTATTATAGTGTGTGGTTACTAACTCGGTTGGATACTACACTATGGTTCGTAGATAGGGGTTTCTGTGCGGTGCAACAATTGATAAAATCCCTCAGGAGACCTCCCAATCTTTAGAACAATGATTTTTGGGATGGTTATCTTTCTCACTACCATCAAGTTGGACTTTCATCAACAACTTCCATTTTGATTAGAGTGGTTTAGATTCCTTGGCTTTTGGCATTCCCACTTAGGTCGTTCCCGTAGGGTGAGTACTTTTTCCCACTATGTCAAGCCTTCTAAAGGCTTAACAAAAGCATAAATTTGCATGAAAATAAGGATGAGTCTGGCACTTTGATCACCCAGTTAAGGGGAGAGTATAAGCCTATTCACCACAAAAGCACAACAGATAAATGATTTGTTTTAAGCCCAAAAGACAAATTTTGCTAATCTAGGTGAAGATTTTGCTTCACAAAAATTATGGTGTACTTTTTAACTGATATTGCAAAAGTGTGATGGCTACCCTAGGATTGATAAATTTTAAATTAGAAATGGATACCCTAGGATTGATAAATTTTAAACCAAAAATGGATACCCTAGGATTGATAAATTTTAAACGAGAAATGGCTATCCTAAGATTGATAAATTTTAGTCTAACTATATCAAAATGAAATTATGGCCACGGTCGCATTAGATCCAGATCAAAATTACAAAAGTGCTAAAATAGTCCATGAATATGCCACAGTTTTTAACTTATGCACTAAAAGAAAAAGCATTGAAACAGAACACCAAAGTGCCAAAGTTCTTCACAGAAGCGCTAAATGAGATTTTCTAGAGATGGGCTACCGATGCGCTGAAATAGTTTATGGAAGAGCTGAAGTGGAAAGTGCTAAAAAATTTAATGGATGTGCTATAGTATCACAGAAACATTGAAACAGAGCATGAAAGCGCCATAGGTTTCCACGGATGCTCTATATTTTTTTACGAAAGTGCTATAGTTTTTTATGGAAGCGCTGAAACAGAACACACCAGGAACCTGCACAATACTTTTTAGAAAAAATGATAAAAAAATGGGGTTATTCCCCATGGTGGGCGCCAAATTGTAAGTGTGAATAAGGTATAAAGAAATTAAAAACTTCTTAATGAAACATTGTATCAAAGAACAAGCTAATAATCTATCAAAAGCATCTCATTGTCTCCTATCTTCAAATATTTATTAAGCTACTGTGCTCTCAGATTTAAATAACACTATAACTACTAAAATGACAATATAAAGAATGGAATGATGCTAATGTAATGATATGAAGCTAATATGATAATACTAGATGATAAAAGAAACTAATATAGCATTAATTGACATGAAAACTGATAAATACAGCTACAGGAGGTAGCCATGATTGTGATTCTAGAATGTTGGATGCTTGTATGCTTGATGATTGATGCTTGAATACCTACAGAGTAAGAGTGCATAAGCTTGATAATTTGGATCCTGGGTCTTGGTTAAATGAAGCTTTATTTATAGATTTCCTAGCTATAGAAATGCACAGGGATGGCAAAGAGAGGATTGGATTCAATCTGGAGGATTGAATGGTGACAGATGGAGGAGATTGGGAAGATTTTGGGGATTGTCTCTACCCATGAAAACACCAGGCAACAGAAGAGGAAGGATTGATGGAAGAGGATTGAGAGATAAATTTGCAACTTGTCTCTAATTCTTCCCATGAAGTTTCAATCAATTAATTTTGACATAAATTAGACATAGGATATCTAATTTAATTTGAGGAAATATAGAGAAATATTCCTTATGCCTTAATTTAAATATTTTTTATTTATTTAAATTAGCAAAAGATGGATAAATAATTTAATAAAAAAAACTATAGAAGTTGTTTATTAAATTAAACAAAAGAATATGGTAATTAATCAATAAAGTGTATGACCTTTATTTAATTAATTTAAGATTTGATGTGATAGAATAAAATAGGGAAATGATAATTAAATCAAACAAAGTATTTAATTTTGTTTATTTAATTAAGATTAGAAGAATTTAAATGTGATGTGAACATGAACTATATAAATAAAAATTTGTATTTATTCACATAGTAGAGGAAACTAGAATAATTAATCAAATAATTCATATTTAATTGATCAGATTCTCCAGACTAATTTTAGATGTATACATTTTTCCCCTCTTTGAAGTGATGTGTTTATCCATTTCTTAGAAGAAATTTTTTCTCCTACTGCTAGTATCGATGAAAAAAATTCAGTGTGCCCCAGATATTGATTTTCAGATGATTGTCGATAATATGCCACAAAGAAAAATGACACAAAGAAAGTGAAAGTGAAGAAAAATCCTTTTGAGTGAACATGGAAGAAACATGAATGTCTCGATGCTTTGCATCATCCCTAAAAGGAAAGCAAAAGACAAATGAAAAAGAAAGAAAAATATTTTGGGTCAACATGGAAGAGACATGAATGTCTCGATAGCTTTGCTTCATCCCAAAAAGGAAAAAACTAAACAAATGAAAAAAATAAATAAAATCTTTTGGGTTAACATAGAAGAGACATGAATGTCTGGATGCCTTGCATCATCCCCAAAATGAAAACACAAGACAAATGAAAAGGATAAAGAAAAATATTTTGGGTCAACATGGAAGAGACATGAATTTATCGATGCCTTGTGTCATCCCCAAAAAGGAAAACACAACAAAATTGATAATTACAACATAGATAAGAATGAAGGTACATATAGAATAATGCGTAAAAAGAGAGAGGAACATAAAAAAAATGTCACAAGAGATCACATTATGCACGTGCAATCACAAAGAAAAGTGAAAAAGAAAAAGACTTGTAAGGCACAAGTGAGTCAACCTATAGGAGTTTGCCTGCCTACCAATCTTGGTTAGTATAAGTGAAAGGCAAACAACTAGCCAAAGGGACAATGAAAAGTGCTGAACTAGTAAACACACCAAGTTCAACATGCTTTTTAGGAGATTTTTCATCTAATCTCATACAATAAAAAATAATGCATTCAACTCATCATGCACTTCTTCATCAATCATTGTAATATTAATGTCATCATCTAAATTAATCGTAGCAAGAGGTCAAATAACAATGTCCATACAATGTTCTTATTTATGTTGCAATGAGGGTTGAGATTCATCATGTATTGCTTCAGGTAGGTTTGGATTTTTATTTTCTATGTTATTTCTATTTTCTTGAGTTTGCGGTGTAGTCACGGAAGGAGGGTCCTCAAGGAGAACTATCTAGACTATGCAACAAGACTTACACAATAGAAGTAACACAAAATATGGATGCAAATGGGTGAACCCACAATAGTGGGTTACACTTTTTTGAACAAAATAAAACTAAAAAATCCCACTAAAATTATCTAAATTTGTGGCTTCGAATGAAGGGTGTTTAGTCGAACTACCCATCCTTCTATAGAAGGGGGTGTTTGAATGAACCTCCCCAGATTTAAGAATGTTTCAATTTTGTTTAATGTTTTAAATAATAGCCTTCAATTGAACCCCTCCTTCGATTGAAGGCACCTTTTTCCCCCTCCAAATTTAGAGACCAAGTTAACTTTCGTCATTTTGAGTGAGGTCATTTTCATGAGTAGGGCAAAGGGCGAGATCGATTTTGCATTTATAGTGAGGTTGTTTTCACAAATAGGTTGAAGGTAGTTTCTTTCATTTTCACAAAGCAAGTTGAATTATTGTGAAGGTTGTACAACGAAAAAAAGGTGCATGAAAACATTTATCATTATCATTGTTATCACTGGGGTTTTGTGTTCATTATAAATTTTCCCTCTTTTGCATGCATTTTTATCGATACAACTACAGCTGAAACTTTTGTTAAAATGTTATATCCTATTTATTTTATTGTATTTTCTTACACTATATCAATATTCCCATTTAAAGCATAAGTTTAGTCACATGAATAAATTTCTCATTTTCATTCACAGGTGAAGGCAAGAGGAGGTGAACATCAGAAGTTTATCATTTTCATTCACAGGCGAAGGTGAGATGAGGAGGCAAACATCAAAAAAAATCCATTTTCATTCACAGGCGAAGGCAAGATGAGGAGGCAAACATCAGTGGTCAGAACACACCAAAAACTAGGTGCACATACCCTAAATGTCTTTTCTCCTCGCTCTTGATTTTTTCTTAATTCAATCTCAAGCAAAATGTAATGATTGAAACCTAGAGTCACATAGCTATATTTAGTTGTATTTCAAATTAGGGTTAATTTTGATCTATACAATATATTTTGTGTATGAGGTACCTTCTATATTATATTTTTCCTATGAGGCACCTTCTCCAAAACATTGAGAAGAGAGGATTATAATCTTTTATATCTTTAATGAATGCATACTTGTTAGTTTTCTAATCATTTTCTTTTTTTACCATTCATTTTTAATTACAAATCCTTAAGTGTTAATTAAGTTGCCTATTCTCTAGAACAATTAGAAAAAGGATATAGGATATTAATGGCTTTAATCTTCCATAGTCCATGATATTCAAAAGAAGAGCTTCATATCTCAATAATTCGTAACCTATATAACAACTTTGGAGTTGTACTTGGAAATTTATGCATATAATTTTTGTTTCAGATTATATTTGGTGTTATGCCTTGTTACTCACAATATTGTCATCTTTTAGTCTCTCCAGAAAAGTGTACCAAATGGTATGCACACTCATTAATATTTGTTTTGTTGGTAAAGTTCATGTCTCTAATGCTAGTATAGTTCCACATCCTTCCTAAATTAGGTTCCTCAAAGTTAAAATGTTGTGAATGAAATAAGTAATTTTATCACTAATAAGATAATTAAATTCTTTTAAAATTTTAACACATAGGTTTGCCAGAATATCCAATGCATTTTTTGTATTACCTACTGAGTACATGATATATGTTAGATGTTTCTTCAGAAGCTCAGAAGCTAAAACAGCTAAGAGCATAGACCCAAAGCCATCTTTGCAGCAAAAAAATCAAGTTTTATGTTTTATAGAAGTGTGGATTAGTTTGTCCAAGTATTGTGTGTGACTAAATCACAACAACAATTATGAGATTTTGCATTTATAATAGTGTGATGTAGAGGATATATTTGAGCAAGGATGTTGGGAGTTGTTTGTATGCATGCTTTGTCCAATGTTCTTTGAGCTATATGACCTTTTAGATGATGTCCCATAATTAGCCAATAGCCTATATCTATTGTGGGCACAACCCACCATAATTCAGTATGTCTAATGCCTGAAATTAAATTTAGAGCAGTTGAAACATTCCCTCTCATGCCTAAAAATAATATCTGGTTCATAATTAATATTTTTGTTTAAAAGCTACAAACTATCAGATCTTCAAAGTAAATTGGATTTAGTAGCTCACAAAATCTTCCCTATAGAAATTTTTTAGATACACTTTACTGTGAATAGATTGAAGTAGCAGAGGGAGAGTACTTTTTGTTCAACTTATTTAAAAAAAAAATTGTTGTGTAATGGTTTCATAAGTATTTCCTGCAAAGTATGCCCATTATTCTCATCGGTATGGTTTCCAAAAGACACAATTTGTGCATAATATTGAGGTTAGTCACTTTCCATGGTTTCAATGAGTTTTATTTTTGTAATGTTTTGAATTTTCACATGGCCGGATCATTTTTATGTTGGTTTTTTATTTAAAATTTTACACACTATTGCTCGAATAGAGACATGTTTTGGTTTGTGTGATTTAAAAAAAATTATGGTGTGGTAGGGTTTTAAATTTTTTCCTGCAAACTTGTCCCATTTTTTCTCATCGGCATCATCAATAGCACGACACAATTTGTGTGAAGTTTTGAGGTAAGTCACTTGCCATGGTTTTAGTGAGTTAATTTTTGGAATCTGTGAATCGGAACTTACTCCGTGTGTAGGCAGAACTTGGACCAAATGATGAGATTTCTTCTTCAATTAGAATTTTGAGAATGGAAACTATGCTTAGTTGTTTACTCTCCACACAACACCCGATTTTAGATGCATATTCTAGATTTTCCCCCTGACATTGAACATCCATATTCCATTGTTGAAGTCCATCAACACTATAAATAGTTTCCTCATCCTATTCATTTCATCAAAAACATGAATCTATCAATTGCAATTTAAATCTCTCCTATTCTAGAAGTCATAGCCATTTGCATGTATACAATAAACTTTAACTATAGAGAAAAAATATCTTCCAATTATCTTTAACTATTTTGTCACTTTACTTATCTCTCAAAATTAGTGAAAAAGTAAACCAATATTACGAAGAGAAAATATTAAATAAAATATTTGGGACTGTCACCTCATCTTCTTGAGAACTAAAGTTAATTTCCACGTATCTAAAATCATCATCTCTCATGCGCCCTGAAATAATTACAAGACTTTCCTTGTCTCTTGGTTTGTGAGGGGAGTTGAAGCTCTTAAGAGTAAGTGTGGGCAAAAGCACATAATCTTGATTAAGAACATTGTTTGAGGAATGCAACTTTTCATAGGAATCAATCATACCATCACATACTGTAGTAACCCATGATGATTGATCCTAGTGATTTCTCATGCTAGGTTGATAATATTGTACTTTATTTTTACCACTATCTAATGAGATATAGACATGAGAGTTTGTTGTTTCTAAAGCACAAGCCACAATATCTCGAGGAGTGAGGAACTTGTCTTTTCTTGATTCTTCAAAGCTATTATTGGAGGAAATATTTTCCCCTAATATTGATCCCATATCACTATCTAAACAGAAATCAAACAAGCTATTTCTTGTAGGAGAGAAGTCCAAGCTTTGTGAATTACCCCCCTATAACAAATTGCAATTCCATTTTCAAGGTTTTTCTTTCCACATCAATTTCTTGAGAAGTTGCATTACTAGTTTACAGAAGATCCCATGCTTCCTTGGCATGAAAGTATTTAACTTCCATTAAATCTGAGAATGTAGCAGATTCGTATAAGATACATCCTTTATCTAGAGAAGTGCTATGATTGTTTCTAGTATGTGGTGCTTATTTGAACGAATTCCAACTGAAAATATCACATATGTGAAGCTAACTTTGATCATCACAACAAATTCCATCCTTACTAATCCTTTAGCTCAACTTTATCTTAGCAATGGAAAGTTTCATTGAAACATTCCCAAGATTAGTTTGAAATTTTGGTAGAAAATGTTTAGTAGGTGTTGATCTTCTCATAATGGACTTCAGTAAAGAGCACTTTACAATCTTATTTGCTTCAGATTCCTTGCTTTTCTTATCCTTTTCTATCTTCTTTTCTTTTTTGAAGCTGAAATTGGATAAGCCTACCTTCATTTTCAGAAATTGAAGCGCCCACATTTTCCATGATAAGACCTGTAGTTGATTCTTTCTTCATCATCTCATTTTCACTCCTTTCGAACAATGCAAATTTAAGGATTTTTACACTGATATTGAGTTCTTCCATATGATATTCTTCTAAATACCCCATGGTATAAAGGTTTTTACTCCTGTTCTTACCTACCAAGGCTCTTCTTCTCTTATTTTTCTAACTATTATTTATCTCCAGAAGGAAACAAGCAGAAGACGAAGCCTGGGGGCTATGTTTTTCATATTTGTCTTGCAAACAGTTCAGACTTAGCAAATGCAGTTTGTTTGATTGGACAACCAATTTTGTAAGACCTTCAAAACACTCCATGGCGAGACCATCATTTGAGCATGAATGAAATCTCTTACTAGAGTACTGCCTATCCAAAAGATAGTCTTCTAATAAATAGGGCTCCTATTGCTCCTTCATATCCTCCAAAAATTCATGCAGGGGCTTTAGGATTCATTGCTTCTTGAAAGTTTGTTCAACTCCTTCGAACATTTTCTCCATTTCTTATTCACAGAGTTGAAGACAACATTTAGGAATCCTTGTTAGGCTTGAATAGGTTCACAAGTCCAACAAAAAATTCTATATAAATCTTAGGATTATCTATCACTATTTTAAAATTAACATCAAGAAGAAAGGGAAAGCCATCCAATGCACAGGACCAAAGATGGACACAAATAAATTGTATTTAAAACTTAGGCTTATCTATAGTTGTGACAAAATTAACATCAGGCAGAAAAGGAAAACCATTCAATGCACAAGATGCCACAAAGATTAACTTGGGCAACGAGATCTCAATGTTCGAATCAGTAACACGACTTCACTAAATGTAACTCTGAGGAAATTCATGCAATCTGTGGGTAATTAAAAATATATTTTTATTTAGAAAAAATAAAATTGATAAAAATAATGCAAATTGTGCCTCTTTCCTATGTCCTGGACTCACAAATTACCATATGCTAAACATCAACATTCAGGAATATTTTTACGGTTGAAGGTCCCTTACAAATTATTTATTAAACTTGGTCTTATCCATCACTATTATAGAATTCACGGTGAACTGGAATGGGGAAACATACAAAGAAGAAGATGGTACAAAGACTTCTTTTAAAACTTGGGCACGGATATCTCAATATTATAACAACAAAAGCATAGAACAAAATTCCATAATAACTGTAACTCCATCGACAATCCTCCAATTGGATGATTAAAAGTGTGGGTTTTTAACTTAAATAAAGGAAAATGTGATTTAAAAAATGCCCAAAAAATGTTCAACTTACCTTTACCTATAGTCGGTAGCAATGGAAGTTCAAAGGTCTTCACCTGCTGAAGGATCTCAAAGATACAATACATAATTCAAAAAGACAAAATGAAGCTGATGAAGTTGAGAGATATGCTTAAGCCAATATTATATTCTCGCTAAAGACAAATTAATTGAGATTTTAGATTGAATGGGCAAGTCCCGTCTTTTTCCTCACTAGAAACCACATTAAAAACAAAAGGATAAGCCAATGAAGCAATAGAAAGAAGTTTCCTCCTCATGGAATTTCAGAAGTTAAAGAGGGGATTTAAATGATGATGAAGATGATGGGTTAACAACATCTGTAAGTTACTTCAAAACAATCCAATGGATTTCACCTCACTCTAAAATCTCTCTGTGGGATCTTGAGATTACTGCAATCTAACTATTGAAAGCCATGTTTGAGGACTTGAGATTAATGGGGGCCTCAACCAAAATTTTTTTACGTGGGATCTCCACTTTCTTGTCCCATTCAATTTATTCCTAATACCTGTCATTAGAAATACATTGTTAAATGAACAATATCAAAGAACCTGCATCATAGGAAGTGAATATCAAGACAGAAAATAGTAAGTATTGTGACTTGTAAGCTAGATATAACTCAAGTTTTAGAATAAATGATCTTAAATTGTACAAAAAAAATGAGGTTATTAATAGCTGAATAAGGGGAGTGTGATAGATATACTGCAATAAATTTTTCTTTCATTTGATTTTCACCTTTTTCCTAGTTTAATCTTATAAATTAGAAAATAGTAACTATTTGGATGTATTAGACTTTCATATTCTCATTGTAATTCAATTATTTAATTATATTTTCAATATATATCTCAAGGCATCCAAAATCCAAATAAGGCATCTACAACATCACATTCATTAAGTTTGGAAAAAAAACAGAAACATTAAAGTGCCATTCAAAAGATGGCAACAACATTAGCATCAACAGCTGTAGGATGTTGTTCCCAACCAACAAGTGGCTCATAATAGAAAAAAATTCACATCCATAGGTCAGAGGCACAAAAGTCTTTATCTTATCTCCTCTTCCCTGAGGACCACAAGAACAAGATGTGACAATTAACACAGAGGAATCCTTTCCCTAGCAGGCAGAGGGGCCAACCAGTACACACAACATACATGAGAGACCTCTATAGTCACAACCGTCAGAATGATTAAAGCATCTAGATTTTCTTTTGTATTCCTCTCCATGCTTTGTGTTGTATAAAAAAATTTCTTGATGCCTTTATTACACAAACAATGTCAAAGGATACCTTTTTGTATACTCACAATAATGAATTTAAAATAGGCTTGTTGTACATCTTCAAATAGATGTTAAGAATTTAAAATTGGACTTTCTCACCTTATTTCTATCTGAGCTATAAAAGAAATTTCAGGTTGATAAATTCATAAATAACTACCCCTTCCTTTACCTAAATTGAGAGGTGTGATCTCAAACTCTTTCAGACAATAAAGATCTAATTATAATTTAAGAGATTATTTTTTACATGAAACTCAATTTATGGTCTTGAAGAGTGATTTTTTTTAGCATCTACCATAGCCCACAACTTTTTTCATTTGGGCATTTTTCTTAGCTACAAATGAGTTGTGATGGTGACATATTTTATCAATTATCATGGAAAGAGGAAGTCTTTAGTTTTTGGCATGGAAAAGAGCAAGTCTATTTATTTTTGTTCACTTGACTTTAAAGATTAGGATGTTGAAAGTAAATTTTTTTTTTGGACAAATTAGGGATTGATATGGCAGCTCAAGAATGACCACTTGGTGATATATTTACCAATACAATGGATGATATCTCTAAATTACACCATATTCTACTTGACCCCACCACCATAGGGGTTTACAAGGATACATGTGTGTCCATTTTTCATAGCTTAGAGAATATTATATGGAAATTTGAGAACAAACATGCTTTGTCTACTGAAAAATATAACAGTTATTCTTGCTCAGATGCAATAAGAGATTAGAGGTGAGGTTTCGCTTGAAGATGTTCAACTACAAGTCCCAAAAGAATCCGTCAAAAGACAATTTTTTCCATTTTACCTTGATAGATCCAAGGTTAAGGGATATCAAGTGACTCGATGTGTTGATCATCAAATGGCCCCTTTGATATACCCATGATTTCTTGCAATATTTGGTCAATATCCAAATAATGACCAAATTCCTTTATACTTTGCACAATAGTTGTACGTCGAGGTTCATTTGGGCCTTAACATAAACTATTTAGACCTACCAGAATATTATGGTCAGGGGCATGGTAGGGTAGCTGATAGGGATGCTTTTCACTGAGCAGATCGACCACCTCTAGTTTATTGGGATATGGTTGGGGAGAGATCACCTACTATCTCCCCAATCCTCACGCCTATTGCAAATCAGGTTATCATTGCTTCTCAAAGGGAAGCAATTGATAGAGTTGGTGATTTAGCTATTGTTACATCTATGATATCTACTAATCGTGTGGGTAGATATTTGATGAGTCATTCTACACGATCTAGATCATTAGATCATGATATTGATACTTATGGTATGGTGGGTGTCCTTTCACCATCAGAAATAGATGGTCTTATAGGAGAGCAGATGCTTCAGAGTACTGCTTATTGTTTTTCAGAAGACCTATTGGAGGAATATGCTTTCATTGTGACAGAGTTTGGGATCCCAATACATGAGGTCAAAGGACATGTGGGTAGAGCTTTTTGTTCACATCTAGGATCCAACCAAGCTACAGGTCCTTCACTAGATTCACATCAACCTGTTAGCTTTGAAAATCCTAGAGATCCACCTACAAATCATTTAGTTGCTAGAGAGGAGGATACAACTCTTGGTCATTCTATGAGTGTTAAACATCATGCATCTTAGGACCTACATGCAATTGAGGATCAGTTATAGATGATGGGATTGTCAGGTTACATGGATATGCTAGTATGTGGAGATATGTCATCGATGCCATCTTAGTCCACTACACTCATCAATATTCAAGCGAGCGAGAGAGACCCATGATATAGTCAAGTTGAAAAATAGGATCATTGTAGCGGATCCTACACCATCTGATACAGAGGTATGTATGTATGTACACATATGCACAATTTAAACTTTTTAAAATTTTTAAGTATTTGTTTTACTTAAATAGTATATAGTAATAATGTACACATTTATGTTATATATATATATATATATTTTAGAGGGAGTTAGCTCATGTTACACCTAGTGTGAGGATAGAGCATGTATGTAGGCATGATTCAAATGATGCAACTAATTTTAGTGGATAGGTGAGTTTTAAGTTCTTAAATCATGTACTCAGGTATGCATATAATTTGTACACATGTATGTAGATATAGAAAATTATTCCAATTTTGTATAATGTAATTAGATTGTGTACATGTCATGTACTATCTCCAGGGCTTGGCGCATCCATCAGAGCAAGATTCTCATTCAGACGGTTGTTCAATTCAGGGCCGACATGATGACCCTTCTAGAGCTTGACTTAATTAATAGGTAAACAAGTTGTACCTACAAGATGCAATGCTTATTTTATGTTTTCACAATAGCTTCTCAAAATTTTGAATTAAATATGTTCGTAATTTATTTAGATGCTAATTATTTGGCACATGTATTTTTTAGGCTCTATGTACAAGGATGCATTCTTGGGTACAAAAGGTAAATTTTCTAGGATTCTACATTATATGTGTCTCTTGATATTGCTTACTCTTATAGCTTCATCCACTTATGTATGGACTTTGATTAATTGATATAAAAAATGGTTCTTTTCTAATTAATTATATTTGAGTAGGTCCAAATCAAGATTATTTGGTATGTGCTTCTAATTTGTCCTAATGGCTTACTGTAGGATAAATTACTACATCTTTGTCGCTAACAATTTTGTCAAGATCTAATAAAGTTGGCACCATTTTTGAATTTGTGAATCTTCAGTTCGTCAAAGTCATGGTTTCAAGCAGTGGTTTTTTTTTTAATCTATAGGCATGGAATCTATTTTTTCCCATCACCATTGTGAAGAGCACAGAATAAATTGTGTAGAACCTTGAGGTGATTCACTTGCCAGGGTTTCAATCAGTGGTTTTTTTTTGTTCTTGTAGTTCCTGATGAGTGATGAGTTTCTATCAAGGATTTGTTGACCCAGGACTTATATTTTTATTTCTAATTTCATTTTCAAGCTCTACTCTTATTGAATGAGATTGTTGGAATTTCTCTTTTCATATTTCTTTAAGTAATATTAGAATGATTTTTTATCTTAAACCATATTCCCTTAAATATAAAAAAAATTGTTATGCCATTGGATTTTGTCCTCTGTGCTCATGTTGTGGTCTTCAAGCCAAAATTTCAATGCCATTTATTATGATTTTTTACTTCCTTTTCCATTATAGTTACTATCTTTGTATATGCAAATCCATATAAATGGGTGTCATTTATTTCTAATTGGTGATCTAGAAGTATTTGAGAGTTAAAGCTGATTTCTCTATTCAATCTTGGGTTTTCAGGAAATCCAAGTTTGAAAAGACCATTAGAGTGCCTACAATCAATATCAAGATGGCATATATTCCACCAAATGAATACTCTTGGAGAAAATATGGTAAGAAGCCTATCAAGGTTTCTCCACATCCAAGGTATGATTGTTGTACTCAATAAGCATTGTTGGTTTATCTTGTCCAAATTGTTTATAAAATTCCTTCTCTAGCATAGGCTATATGGATTTCATAGGTATGCAGATATGAGTAGTGCCTCTATAATTGAGGCTCCTATGGTTTCATTGGTCAAGATTTATTGTAATTTTATTTTTTGGTAAATTTTCAATGTAAACTAATATTTACAACTGCTTGCTTTCCTCGGAGGATACTACAAGTGCAAAAATGTTTGGGGTTGTCCTAATAGAAAGCATGTAGAAAGAGCTTAACTGAGCAAGAAGAAAAAAAGGACAAGACATTGACTAAGCACACCTTTTGAGTAACTAGCCAAATGGCACTTCATTTCCTCAGTCAAAAATAGTTTGGGCAGCTAAACCAATTGGCACAACAATAGTTCTTAGAACTAATCCCTCTTATAACTGCATTGTAGATTCTATAATGCTAAATCATGTTACTCCCATTGTATGGAATCCATCATTTGTAACTCATTATAAATTACATATAGTTTTTCTTTGGATTTAGTCCATGAGAAATTAGAATATATAGTTCTGGTGTCCATGTCCTACATTCTACACATATATGATATTTTTTTTGTGTTGAGTAAAAGAGATTTGTTTGCTTTTTGTTGTCCTCTTTGATTGTTTAATGGAACCTTTGCATTTGTCTCACATTTTATACTTATTTTCATTCTCCTTTCAGATAGTTGTAAACACTACTAGTTTCTTGAATATTATCCTTAGATTGTGCAATTGTCCTTATTTCTCTACTTTACAAAAACACAAAACTAAGTAGATTCATCATGAGAATCTCACGATATATCTACCCAATCTGCATTTAATAGGTTTGGGGGATTGTCCTCTAGTGCTGGTTAGGAGAATCACGTAAATGGTTTCTTACAAAAGAATGTGTTTCGTTCATCACAAAATACAATGGCTACAACAAACCTCATTCTATAATATAATGTGTATTCTGAACAAATTTTTGTTACTCTACAATTACATAATGACAAGACCAATTAGGTTCTTCATGAGTATTCTTCACAATTTTTTTTAATAAAAAAATATTTTCTACTACTTTGATGATCATTGACTAAAGTGAATTTGTATATTAACATCAAGGTACAAATTTATCATCATCCTCTCTTCATATATTATCTAGTTTTTTCTACTACTTTGATGATCATTGGCTAAAGTGAATTTGTATATTAATAGCAAGGTACAAATTTATCATCATCCTCTCTTCATATGTCATCATTAGATAATAGATTCTTAGATATGAAAAAGTCCCTCTTACAAAGATACAAGTTTGATTGAAGAAAATGTTATTCATGTCTAATCATAGCTTTGTGACCTTGCCATTTCAAATTTGTGTCTTGACCTTGGTCAAATAAAGACTTTTTTTTGTGGAGATATAATAAAAGATGCTTTTGTGATTAAGTTATCAAAAGCATATTTTGGGTAGATAGTTTAGGTTTCAAACAACTATTTAGCATCTCCTACTAAGACCATACCAAGGCTAATGGAAAGGTTCAAATAAATGAGAGAAAAATAAATGGGCCATGATCTACCTAGTGAAATTATTGAAGATGTATTATCTAATAGTATACTTGTGGTAGGAGGTTGAAGACCGTGTCCATGTTTCTCACGAAGATAAAGTTATATCTAAATTAAAGATGTGGGAGTTGATATAGTTATGTTGTTTTCTATGAAAAAAGTTGGATTTAAATTTCCCTCCTTATTATCTAGATCACAAATATGATATGGGCCCTTTATTGAAACTTTTTGAGAGTGACTAAGGGGATAAAAATACTAATTAAGATGGATTCTACCCATATTGGTAGGAAAAATTTTTATTCATTATTCATTTGTTTGTAATGATAGATTTGTAGGTAATAAATTTTAAAAAAAAATCATATTACTTGATTTTTCACTTCAAAAACAAAAACATGTATACACGTTAGATTTTTAATTTTATCTTCTTTTTATGGTACAACACTCAAGTAAATTTCAATCTATATTCATTATTTTTTACATGTATCATATTCTCGACTTTCATAACAAAGCATCTCTTGACTAAGTTTCTAAACGGAAAGATAAATTGATCAAAGGAAAGAACTAAACAATGAGCATAGTTTGAAAGAAAAATGTTACCAAAGAAAAAGTATCCAAACCAAGCACCACCAAATGCTAAGGATACACAAGAATTTGATAAGGGGAAAAAATAAGAAAAAACCCCAATATTATTAATGGAGGAAAAATGCCTAAAAATGATACAAAGTACAATGTGTTAAGAACCTCTTAAGGAGGTGGCTACAAATATTCCTTAATAAAGGAATTAAAAAATAAATAATTACAATTAAAGAATAACCTTTACCAAATAAAGATTACTCTTCTAATAGTTTCCCTCTTAATATAAGTAAATTGTTCAAGTCCACCTATGGCACATCTCGTTATTCAAACCAATTCAAGTGGTTCAACCCACTCTTCAATAACATGTAATTTTCCCTGATGATCATCACTATCTGGTCTCCACTTACAACGCCCACGTGCATGTAGAACTAGATGAAGGGACAAGGCAGTAGCAATTACTAGGTGGCTATATTGATATACCTTGTTCTCAGGTTGATAATCAATGAAATGAATCCCATTTTGAACAATTTTGATTTTCTTGAGATATTTCACTTGAACTACAACTGAACCTAAAGGAACCAACATTCCAAGGTAAGACATAACATTTAAAAGGTCAATAGAAGTAACAAAATATTCAAAATATACATTCAATAGATAAATCATGTAAGAAAATCTATTTATCTAGTCAAACCTATGGGGAACGACATTCCATTACTTGTTTTTGATTCTGCTAGCTTCTGCCTCTCTCTTGTGCAACAAAATAAATAATAATAACTAACACCTTCTATATTTCCAAGCTCTCCTATGACTGCAAAAACATCTCCTACACCAAAATTTCATTGAAATTTGTAAAAAAAAAGTAGATTTCCACTATCATTTAAGTTTATGTAAATTTACTTTAAAAAGCAGCCAAATAAAATTTAATAAATGATTAAGCTACAAATTTACACAAGCTCATACATGCACAATATAAATATATATACA